>JASCZI010000612.1:19583-31603 GCA_036250425.1 Stylosanthes scabra | reverse complement strand
ATAAGTGATGCCTCCAAATCTTAAGAGCAAAAACTACTGCAGCCAACTCCAAGTCATGAGTCGGGTAGTTTCTTTCGTGTGGTCGTAGCTGCCTTGAAGCATATGCTACAACATTCTTATTCTGCATTAGCACACAGCCGAGCCCTTTGTACGAAGCATCACAATAAACTTCAAAAGGTCCTTTGGGATCTGGTAGTACCAACACCGGTGCAGTTGTCAATTTTTCCTTAAGAGTTTGAAAACTCGTCTCACATTCTGGTGTCCATACGAATGGCACATCCTTTCTTGTGAGTTGAGTCATTTGGTAGGGCTATCTGCGAGAAACCCTTGATAAATCTTCGGTAATATCCGGCTAAACCCAGAAAACTCCGAACCTCTGTCACTGTCGTTGGTCGTTGCCATTCCAGTACTGCTTCAATTTTGGATGGATCAACACCTATTCCTCTTTGTGACACTACATGTCCCAATAATTTCACCTCCTTTGCCCAGAATTCACACGTTGAGAGTTTAGCATACAACTTCTTATCTTTCAGAGTTTTCAATACAACCCGTAAATGTCCTTCATGTTCTTCTTCATTCCTGGAGTAGATGAGAATGTCATCAATGAAAACCACCACAAACTTATCCAAGTAGGAATGGAAAACTCGGTTCATATAATCCATAAACACTGCAGGAGCATTGGTTAGGCCAAACGACATGACAGTGTATTCATAGTGCCCATATCTGGTCCGGAAAGCAGTCTTGGGTATGTCAAATTCCCGAACTTGAATCTGATGGTATCCTGACCGTAAATCTATTTTCGCGAAAACCGCAGCTCCTCTTAACTGATCCATTAAATCATCAATCCTCGGCAACGGATACTTGTTCTTGATGGTGATTTTGTTCAACTGTCGATAATCAACACACAATCTCATGCTGCCATCTTTCTTCTTTACCAGCAACACTGGTGCTCCCCACGGGGATACACTGGGACGAATGAATTTCTTTGCCAACAATTCTTCCAATTGAGTATTTAACTCAGCAAGCTCTAATGGTGACATTCGGTATGGTGCAATCGAAATTGGACTAGAACCAGGTACGAGATCAATCGAGAACTCGATTTCCCGTTGAGGAGGAAATTCGGGAATATCATCCGGAAACACTTCAGGAAACTCCCGAACTACCGGAATCTGATCTAACTCTTGTGCTTTCTCAACAGAACTAGCTGCTAACAGTATATACCCCTCACTATTACCCTTACGATTTCCAACCCTCAATGATTTCAAGTAAAAGATGTTCATACTAGCTAAATGCTCAGGCTTACTATCAGGTGATATCAAAACAGTCTTTCGGAAGCAATCAAGAAATACATGATGAACAGACAACCAATCAATGCCCAAAATCATATCAATACCAAACAAAGGAAGACAAATCAAATCATGCACATGATACTTATCACGAATGCAAAAAGAAACTCGTCGGCACACTAAACTAGTAACGGAGTCCTGACGGGTTGGTGTATGGACAATCAAGTCATAATCTAAGTTAGAGAAAACGAGTCCTAATCGTCGGGCACAGTCAATGGCTATGAATGAATGCGTAGCACCAGAATCATATAACACAGATAAAGTTATGCCCTTTACAGAACACACACCTTGTATGAGGGAATCGGAGGTCATGACGTCTTTTGCTTCTACTGCAAACACTTTTCCTTGTTGCTGAGCTCTGGGAGGATTTGGCTGAGATCTGGAAGAAGTTGCCCCTTCCTTCTTAGTTGGGCAATCTCGAGATATATGACCTGATTGACCACAAGTATAACATACCATAGTTCCAAAATGACATGGTTTATTCCCGTGATACTTCCCGCACTTGGAACACGCCGGATGTCCCTGTACCTATTGTGGGTGTTTCCAATTATCCTGCCTGAAATTCCCATTATTATTCCTATTCCCAGAAAATCGGGAAGGAGGGTTGTTACTTGGAGGGTTCGACCTTGATGCGTGACTGAAGTTCTTGAAAGGACGATTCTGGGGTGCCAAGTTCTGGTTGAAGTCGCGACGAGGTTGCTCCCTACGAGCGCTCCTAGCATTTGCCCATTTTCGGTTGCACTGTTCTGCCAGCCTACACTTGTTTACCAGCTCAGCGAAGCTGCGAATTTCCATTGGACCAATAGTATTTAGGATTTCCTCCCTCAGCCCATCCTCAAACCTAGCACACTTCCATTCAGCAAATTGTTCTGGGGCTCCTTGACACACCCTAGAAAAACGACATAAATCCTCAAACTTCCTGGCATACTCATCAACAGACATAGTTCCCTGCTTCAGATGCATAAGCTCAGATTCCTTAGCATTACGAGCGGACTGAGGGAAATACATCTTGTAGAACTCTGTTTTGAACATATCCCAAGTAATACCAGCATTATCCTGTTGCAAAATACGCTGGATTCCTGCCCACCAGTGTTAGGCTTCTCCTTGGAGCATATAAGTGGCAAACTCAACATACTGCTCAGCTGGCACCCGTTGTGCCTGTAAAGATCGTTCCATAGCCTGGAACCAGTCATCAACCTCGGTAACATTAACAGTTCCCTTAAACTCTGGTGGTTTTACTTTCAGAAAAGTTGCTAAGGTCATTGCTCTACCATTTCCACCATCACCTTCGTCCTAAGAAATATTGTTATTGGGTTGTCCATTAAAATTCATCTGGTCTACTGCTCGGTTAGTAGCAGCAGCCGTGTCACGCATAGCCGCAGCCATGGTGTTAATCGCAACAAGTAATTCTGTAGCACTCGGTTGAGAACTCGAACTAGGAGAAGCAGCATTCCTGCCTCGCCCACGAGCAGCCATTTCAGTCCTGTCAATAACAGCAATCCTCATTAAGGTGATCAGTCTTAATATATCAAATCAAGTATTAACAATTCTGAATGCATTCTCATGGGCCTTTCATGCAACACATATCACATAGATATCCTATAAGCATGAGAAACACACAAAAGAGTATGCAGTGA
This sequence comes from Stylosanthes scabra, assembly GCA_036250425.1. NCBI lineage: Eukaryota > Viridiplantae > Streptophyta > Magnoliopsida > Fabales > Fabaceae > Stylosanthes > Stylosanthes scabra. The sequence continues at coordinate 28,620 of JASCZI010000612.1, read as the reverse complement.
AGCATAATCAGTCCATCCCCAGGCTCTATAAGGAAGAACTGCTCCTATAGGCTATTGTTGACTAATATTGACTAATATTGTATTAGTTATCTAGCACTACTCCAAAAATTATGCTTAATGTAGGTTAAATATATAGTTAGATTAGATTACATTAATATTTTTAAGTTTTGTTTATTAATTTATATTACTTTAATTAATTTATTTTAGTGTGATTATTTTATACCATTTTATTAGGTTAATTAGTTCATGTAGTGTGAATAAATAATTTCTTTATTAATTTATTGTCACGACTCAAAATGAGCCATGACCGGCGCTTAGGAGAATTGTTTCCAAGCAAGCCTGACAAAAACAAATTCAGTTTAATTGACGAAATTACAAATATATTTAATAAAATCACTAGTTTCGACAGTAATTAAGGATGAATATGTTACAATTAATTGTTAACAAAGACATAACTATAGGGTTGGATCCTGCCTGTGACATATGGAGCACGACACGTCTAAGAAGTGGGTACTGATTCTTGAAAAATGAAACTCACATGTTCGAGTACCTGTTCCTGAAAATATTTTTTTTAAAAATAAAAAAGAGTGAGTTTTGCAACTCAGTGATTAGAAAATACGTCTATAATCCCACATGAGATCATATAAAAAGATATTATCAAAATACAGTTTATTTAGAAAATAATAATAACAATTCATAATATATACAATTAAGTGAATTAATAAGGGAGCCTCGTACAGAAATCAATCAAATCAATAACACACTTGGGCGGCTCCACCTCTAAGGGTAGCCCTTTCCTCTTGTGTGCCCGTACGGAATAACAGATCCAACGTGTGGCCTACACGTTAGGCTAGCAACACCCCTGCTAGCTGAGGTCTGAGCCAGATGCATCTAGGTTAACGTCACAACTGCCGTTAACTACGGTTTTCTAATAAGAGTCTCCCAAACCAATTCAAAATATGTAATTGTAAACATAGCAAATTGCTTTATATTTCAAATATCCAAAGTTCTCATATCAACTAAGTAAATGATATCTTTTTAGACCAAATCATTCCAAATTATACTTCCCAAATCAAAAGAGATTTTCAACATATCTCACAATTTCGTGATAGTACTATTTTTCAAGAATCCTCAAATCAGATCAGGCATACTTTCTCAAACATATCCTTTCCAATCATACCTTTCAAAATATTTAACAATTTCAACAATCATCAATTATTAGTTTCAAAACATATAATTTCTCAACCCATATAGTCTCATGTGCAAATATAACAATCGTTTCACAAGAGTGAACCTTCAAACTTAATAAACCACTTTTAAAAACCATAATAAAATCCATCAAAGGCAATTTAATAGTATAATTTTAAGACCATAATAGACGTATATTTAAGGCGATTATAAACGTAAAGCCTACTCACAACTTGATCCCAAGGGACCGAAGATCAACACTGGAATTTGGGATTTAAGGAGGTTCCAGCCTTATGACCCATGACAGCAACAGTATCTTCCTAAAAGCAACAAGACCGGCAGCTCCAACACGGCGAAGGCAACAACAACACACATGGTAGCAATGACATTTGCAACAACAGCAACATCCTCAGGAGGCTGTGGCTCCAGCGGGCAGCAAAAACAGTGTCTCCGGCGAACTCTCCGGCTAGATCCAGCACCACCAGTAGCGGCGGCAGCAACTGAAGCAACATGTCCTTCCTCTCCTCTCTCCATCGCGATACCTTCACTCGTCAAAACTCCATCTCTCTCTCTTCGACGGCGACTGTAGTGGCGATTCTCAGCCTTGTTGAGATTAATCATTACTAGAGTGTTACAACACAAATTTAAACAAGTCATCGTTATATTAGCTAGCACCGCAAACCAAATCAATTCGTTGACAATCACTAGAACTAATTACTTGTTATCTTGCTCATTGGTTATAATAGACATTAAGCTAAATATCACATAATCACATAATACAAGATACTCCTTTTGAATTTTTTTTTATAAAACTAAAATCATGTGTTTACACACTTTGAAAATCATACGAAGAGAAATTATAACTTTCATTTTTTTCTCTTAAAATCAAAATACCTGTTATTTATAATATATGAAAGCTTTTCATTAAATATTTCTTTTCTCTCCCTTTTTTTTTCCTCCTCGTAAAGACACTTCTCTAATCTCAAACTTAGAAATTGGTTAGGAGATTTAGCCGTTAGATAAACAAATGCATACTAACGTATACACCAATGATAGCTCCTTATTGATTGATAATTTCAAAAATAAAACCTCTCCCAAGGAAAGAAGAATAAAAGAAATTACAAGACCTAAAGTTCACTATATTTATAAACCAAAATTAGAATATTGAGATGAATAAGTTGAATAAAGCAATAGAAAACAACAGCATAATGGGCAAGGAAAACTACATAGCAACAATCATGCAACATAAATAGAACACCAAAAAAAATGTGAATCACAATCACAAGCAATAACAAAGAAGCAAAGCAAAACAAGAATTTGAGAATTCGATAACACATACTAAGATAAACAACTAAACAATCCTAAGTTCATAACAATAAAGAAAATTTCATGTGCTTGGAATTAACATAAACAAACTTAGTTTTCATAAGCCATTCAGTTTTTCTTATGTCTTAAGCTCTAAATCATGAATCATCTTTTAATACAATTCTAGCACATAACAAGACTTAACTCCTCTCATTTTTTTTTTTATTTTAACTCTTTATTTGTAGCAACTTAGGGACTCAAGACAATTCTAGCACATAACAAGACTTAACTCCTCTCATTTTTTTTTTTATTTTAACTCTTTATTTGTAGCAACTTAGGGACTCAAGTGTCGGTCCAACACACAAATAAAAAAAACAAGTCCCTGCAAATGGAATAGTCACACATCCCTTATACTAAGTACAATGATAGAAAAATTAGCTAATATCTCTAAGCAAAGCAGTTAAACCTTTTAGCCATAAGTACTATATTGCAAGACAACTCATAAATTTAATCAATTTCAGTAAGTATTTAAAAACAACCAAGCATTTCAAACCGCTACAAGCATTCTCAACAGATTTTGTAGGATTAAGTCCTAGTAAAATAGAAAGCATGAAATAAATTATCAAGTTATATATTTAAATTATTAATTAATCTTCCACAAGAATTACACGAAGTAAGTATTATTCCTTTAAGCAAAATATTAACTTATTTAAGAAAAGCTCTTTTAAACCTTAAAATAATCACCATGGGACCAAAAGATTGACTCAATTTATAGTTGTCTTGCAACCTAAAGTTCATTATAAAAAAAATGGATGTAAATCTTAAAAGACCACTAATAAAAAAAAAGGAAAGCATTGAATTGTGTACTGTAGTTTGGGGCGAAAAAAAAAAAACCCATCAATTTTAGAAGAAATTAAAGGAAACTAGAACATGACTTAGAGTATGGTATTGGATTGAGTTAAATGTATTTCTCAATGAACAACCACATTAAAATACATCATTATTAAGGTTAGTCCAAATTGGAGCACAAATAAAAGATTTTATACATCACATTTCAGCACATCAATTCAAAAGATTTGGCAAAAGCTTCCATTCATTCAACATTCCACATTATTCAACTTTTACTTACTATGCTCTTAATAATTCAACTCATAAGCACATCTTAAAGAAGCTAACTAAATAATCTCAATTGTGAAACCTTACTCGTTTCCCTTCAACAAGCAACATAACGCCCAATAAGCCGCCAAAACAACCAGTTCAAAAATAAAATAAAAAGAAACTAACAACAAATCAAAGAGTACCAAATGTCATACTACCAAAATGACAATATCTTGTTGTAGGTAACTGATGCTACAAGCCACAAATTTGTCCACCAAATAAAATCTTAATCTTTGAAAACTGATTACCAAAACATATATTTTTATAAATGCTTTATTATTAAGTCGATTCAGTGTCTCTTAGTTACCTAACCCCCCTTTTTTTTCTTTCTTTTTTTTTTAAAAAAATTTCCAGTTCATATATAAGGTTAGTTAAGTAATGGAATTTAGTTTGAAAATAAATAAATCATAATACCAAAGTGAAGACTTCAACATTATATAATTTCTTTTAAGCATTTAGTTCAAGCTCACGTATACATACATACATGTACACACATGCTACCATGGTCAAGACTACTACTATTATTATCATCACAGTTGGAAGTAAGAAGATCATTAAACATAGTTGTCAATAATAATATTACTTAATAATCATATCAAAATAGATTTAAAGGAGAAAAGGAAATATACAAAACATATAAGTGGAAGAAAAATAGAACCATAGACCAGAATAAATACATTTCAATCACAAACAATTTAAGAAACAAACCAATAAAGCAAAATAACACAACACCACCATCATAGCATAACAATATTTAGAGAATAAGTAGGTGTTAAAATCAACCAAAAAGTTTCGCCTGATTCTTTTTGTTCCATAACTATTCTCATCAGTATCATTTGGACACTAAAACGTCAGAAAGTGGAAAGATTGTGTTGCAAATAATTGAATGAGAATATTTGTAGAACAATATAAGTATTGCTTCTGAATTTTCAAAAACAATTGACATATATAAGAGAATAGTTTCACTAGAATATTTCTCCATCTAAACAACTTTAACAACCACAATAACAAAAATCATATATATATACAAACACAATTAACCAAAGCGTGATAGGAGAAGATATTCAAAACAAGTAACTACAAGGATACTTAGATAAGGAATGCAACTCTAACAAGGAACCAGGGCAGAAAGGAGATGCATGCATGTTAGATAAACTCACTTTATTATTAAAATATTGAAATGTATTAACAAAAGAAGCAAAAACAAGAGCACTATAGTTATGTCACATACATACATCAAAAACAAAAGATTTGAATATGTTACTTAGAGTTCAAACACATAGTACGATAACTTGTACTTGAGTATGAATAGTACCAATATCAAATCATTTAAATGCAATTTTGTAGAGTTCATAACAAACCAATCAAACATCAGCATCCGAACCATTCCTTTACTAAGCAATTGATTATCACACATCCAATCAAATATTTTAACCTTTATAAAATAAGGAGTCATAAATTAAAGTTCTCAAAGAATCACAACAAACAAAAACAGCATACCAAATAAGTATATTAATGTGATATTTTAAGGTAAAAGGTGGTGTTTAATATCAATTCGTAGTCTGTCTCACTACCCCAGTGTCTCTCCTTTCTAAAACAAAACTTTAAATCCTCCAAAAGAGAAGTCAAGGTTAGGCACGAGAAAGCGGGACAAGGTTGCAAGAAGTGGCAAAGAACGCGCGAGAACGACAACCAAAAGACAATGACAAAGAACAACAAGGATGGCATTCCTAAAGGTCTCTCTGATAGTGCCACAATTTGTACAATTAGGCGCACTTCTATTTACACAATTGTGACTCTACCAAAGAATCCTAGTTCCATATAACATAGGTTAACCTAAGGCTCTGATACCACTTTGTCACGACTGATGCCCGAAATCCTTTCGGAATCTCAGACTTCCACCGACAAGTGTACCGAATCGTATTAAGTAATAAGAAAGTGAGTAGAGTATCGTCCCATGAGAATTAATGGAATGATCAACAATGGTCAATTAAATTCTTTAATTAGACTTAATAAAAAAAAGGAAATTTAATGAACTTCACATGAACAAGCTATACCAAAATGCTAAACAATTAATCAAATATGCAAATTATGATAATTAATAATTAAAATGACTGATAAAATAAATATGCTACTGGAATATAAAATAAACACAAACAAACAAAGCATGCAACATCACTAAACCTAATATGCAGTTTAAAATAATAAAAAATTAAAAATTCCTAACTAACTAACTAAGTAAGCACGGATAGTAACAGAACAATGGAAACTAAGGAAACTCAACTAATAACCTATCATGCAACAATAATAATCAATATGCAACGTGACATTAGGGGCAAAGATTTGGAATTTAAGGGATCAAACAATGACAGTGACTAGAAAGTGAACAAATAAGCAATTTAAGGTGAAATTCAGTAATGCAAGAGTGGATCAAGGGCTTGGAGATATTCTTCAAGCTATTATCACAATCCAAGTTCACTTTTTTTCTAATACAAACAATCACAGAATCCTAATTTAATTGAATCCTAATCTCTTAGAATTTCAATTTCCTTTAATTCAATTAACTATCAATTTCTTGAATCATGTATTAAACAAAAGGATGAAGACCAAAATTTTCCAGATTCAATTCCACAAAACCCTAATCCTTTATCTTGAATCAATCTAACATACTTGGACGAACAGAGCTCTCACCCTTGATCACAAGAGATTTAGTGACTCATGATGATGATGAAAGACATTGCAGCTTGATTAAGAATGAAAATTGAATTGTATCTGAGCAGGGGAGAGATCCCAATTTTAGAGAACGAAGCAGCAGTTACAAGAATAAAAAATTGTCTGTCCAAAAGTGTCAAAAAAACCCTAATCTATTAGCTATTTATATTGAAAACTAAAACCTAATTGAGTTACATCTTCTGTCGACTTGATCACATTCTGGGTTGATAGGGCCTTGGGCTTAAAATGCTGATCACGTTTGAGCCATGCCAAGACGTGACTTGGGCCTTGAGTTCACACTTGCTCCACGCCCTAACGCGGAGATGGCGCGGTCCTGGAGTGCTCATCACGTTGGGCTCACGTTGTGACTTCCTCCTGACATGCCTTGCTTTCCTTGCCACACCTAGGCGTGGTGAGTGGTGAAAGCCCACGCCTAGGCGTGGCTAAAACCCGGTCATAGCGCCATTTGGGCCTAGGATCACGCCTGGCCCATGCCTTGGCGTGATCTAAGCGAGCTTAAATCCTTGGGTATCGATACCATGAAGCTAGGTATCGATACCCAGTGTCAAAAATGCCTTGATTCTTCACTTTTTCTTCTTCTTCAAGTTATGCTTTGCTCCTAATTTCTTTTCTTTGTCCATTCCTGTAAAATATAACAAAACACTCAAGATAGTAAATGATTATAATTTGAATATATTTACTTGAGTATTGAGCTAGATTACCGTTAAAAGCACATGGAATTAGGGCCTAAAATCATTAATGATGCACACGCATCACAACACCAAACTTAAAGCTTTGCTTGTCCTCAAGCAAACCAAAATCATGCCTTACCCCTAGTTGTTTCTAAAAGTGGGTATTTATGTGAAGGATCAAGCAATGTGTAACCTTATTCTTCCTTTGATTCTAATGATGCTTTGTAACTAATAGAACTTGCCATTATTGGGATTAGAAGAACTTGAACATATTTGTGGATTTTCTTTACTTTTCTTTCATTAAGCATATTCCCTCCTTTGGATGGGATTTTCCTGACTCTAACTCTCCTGTCTTAGGGCGGCTATTTTGAATGAGCTTTCGATCGTCAATCCCGACCCAGTTGGCTCAAGTTGACAGGTGATGAAGCACCCCTCGGATCTAATAGTCCTAGCTTAACCCTAACACATTCGAACACGAGCATATAACCATGGGCTTCTTATTGATTTGATTATATATATTTTTCTACCCATTTATGGTCATTGATGCTACAGAGCCTTTATATTTATTTCGTTTTACTGTCTTTGACAACTTTTTAATCCTCTATTTTTCTTATTTTCTATCCCTTACTAACTTCATTGCTGCCAGGTACGCACACTTTCGAATCTCAGGTGTCCTAAAATCACAAAAAGTATCACCTCTTTCTATTGTACTCCACTAAAAGAAACAAAATCCTTTAATTGATGAGATTGTTTTTCAAAGACTAAGACAAAAGCTCAAGAAGGTGTTTGATCATGCATATGTATCTCAATTAAATCCACAATAATATCAGAACAAAGATGAAACATAGATAAAAACACAAATTAAGCTTAGAGGTTGTAAGATGGAGAGATACAACCTTTGATGTCTCTGTTTTCTGAGTTCCCTTGAAGAAGAAGAAGTAAATGAAGTGAATGTTCCACACCAAACTTAAGAGTTTGCTTGTCCCTAAGCAAATAGAGAGGAGAAAACAAAGAGGAAAAAATAGAGAGGAAAAAGGTGACGGGTTAGGTGAAAAATGCATGTATGCAAGATGCAAGGGGACACCAAACTTAGTGTGTGAACACCAAACTTAGTATGTAAATATGTAATGGAAGTAAAAAAAGATGCACCGGAACGAATGCAACATTCATGAATATATAATTAAAATAGTAATGGTATGAGATGCAGAGATGAATGGTATGATTAGAGGCATGGAAAGAATGCAAGAAAGAATGAAAAAAAAAAAATTCATGAATGAAGGTGCAGCATGATGTATAAATAATCAAAATGCATGGTCATATTAAACGTAACATGAAAAATTGGAATTACACAACATGGATATACATGAGTATAAGAATCAGGAGCTAATATGACATAAGATGCAATGCCAAATAATAAGAATGATATGAATGCTATAAATATAATGTGATAGCATGCATATACGAATGAATGAATATATGATAAATGCATGGAATGAAGTTGCAGTATATCCTTTTTCTCTCTGTAATTAACAGAACAGGTCCTCTGTTATTAATCTCAATCTCTATAATTCTTATGCTTCCAAACTCAATCACTAAACCAAATCCCTGCAAACATAATTCACCGACAAAACAGAGTTTCTTTGTAAGTTAACAATCAGTACTTCACCAAAGATTAAGTCAAATCCATAGAAATATTAGTGAGCTAACAAAACAAAATTTCTTTGTTAGTCACGCAATAAATCATCCATGTCACCAACCTACAGAATCAATGTCAGTAGATGTAATCCCTAACATAACAAAAACACACAAACCAGAAAGAAATTAATTACTACTAAAAAGGATATTAATGGATGGGTTGCCTCCCACCAAGCGCTTGTTTATCGTCACTTAGCTTGACATTGAGCATAGTTCTTATGGAGGATCAAAGAAGTGGTTACTGACATCTTTGGAAGAAGCAACGTTATCACCTCCCACTAAAACAA
>JASCZI010000608.1:14328-33985 GCA_036250425.1 Stylosanthes scabra | reverse complement strand
AGCACCTCTCCTTCAGGAGATTAAACAAGATGAAACTGGAAGAGTAGAGATTTTCTTTGACAGACGAAACTCTTTTTCTTCTAGATCTGAAGCAGGAACATCTGATAATTTTGCTTCAGCGAGAAGATCTTTTTCTGTGACTTCACAATCTCAGTTTTCGACAAGAATCCCCAGATCTGTAAATTCCGGAATTAATATTTCAGGTCTACAAAATAATTCAAATATTGCTCAACCAATTTATCAAACAGATGATGATGTTGATTTACAATCAATTCAATCTCCGACATATTCTTCCCTAAATGATGATGTCCATGGGTAGCACAGAATTTGTTATTGATAAAGAAGCTTTACGTAAAAATCTTTACTCTAAAGAGTATGATCTTCATAGAGAATGGTATTTACGTACTCATACAGCTTCCCAAATCTCATCATTTAGAGAAAAATATTATGTTTTTCTCAACGAAGTCAAGATGCATATACCATTCTTCGAATGGTTTCATGCATATTCAATTCAAAATGAGATTGATTATCCGTTTAAAACTAAAAATCTATCACCATCTGCAAATGTTATTTCAACTTGGAAAGTTAAAGACGGAAATTTAATCAGATCTGAGTTTCCTCCAAAAGGATCTTTTGTTATTTCAAACACAGATGGACATAACCCAGTTATGGCCTCTCCTTTTAAAACCAAGAATATTGATGAAACTGTCAATTTAATAAGTCAATTTTGTATTATTGTGTCTTTAATATTACTCTATATTTAAAGATTCAAGTATGTTTTTGTCTATGATTTTTTAACTTTTGATTTCATCAAATTTTATTTTTAACGTTTTCAATTTGTTCAATTTTACCTTTAACATTTTCATTTTACATCAAATCATTTCTAAACATTTTTTATTTTATCCATAATATTTTAGATGGATTTAATATTAGGTTACTTATTTAAACATTCGTGGACAAGGAGGTTGCTGTCCTTGTTGTGAAGAACTACAGCATCCGTCGTGGGGTCGAGTACAGGGTGATGGAGTCAGATCATGCTAAGTACCTCGGACGATGCAAGCAATTCGGGTAGGGGTGTAATTGGCTCATTCGATTGACACTCCGGAAGCGGAAGGGTGTGTGGGAAGTGCGGATGTACAACGGACCGCATACTTGTTTGGCTGGACACATTTCTAGCGATCACAGGTAGCTAGATTACCATGTCATATGCGATTTCATATTACTATTGATTATGGCAGATACTTTTGTGTCCATCAAGGTGCTCCGAACCGCCACCGAGTCTAGTTACGGCTTTCTTCCTAGTTACAGGAAGACTTGGAAGGCGAAACAGAAAGCCATCGCCTTGATATATGGGGATTGAGATGAGTCATATGCAGAGATACCTCGGTGGGTTCTGGGGTCCAGCTCACCATGCCGGGCTGTGTGACGATTTTGAAGACTTGTCCTGTAAGGGACGGGGATGACTCCGAAGAGTATTTTCACTGTCTATTCTGAACATTCCCTCTGTGTGTGGAAGCGCTCAAGCATTGCAAGCCTCTTATCAGCATTGATGGCACCCGTCTGTATAGGAAGTATGGGGCCATCTATTGTTGGCAATTGCTCAAAATGGGAACTCTAACATAATCCCACTTGTGTTTGCTCTAGTCGAGGGGTGAGAACACGGAGTCGTGGAAGTTTTTTTCTGAAGCATCTCAGGGCACATGTGACACCGCAGCCGGGTATAATTGTTTTGAGCGACAGGCACAACGAGATCAAGGCTGCTTTGGAAGATCCTGCTTGTGGGTGGCTCTCTCCTTCCGCCTACCATGCTTTCTGTGCACGGCATGTAGCTGCGAACTTTGCTTTGAAGTTCAAGTCTGTTGCGGCCAAGAAGCTCCTTATGAATGCCGCTTATGCGAAGAGCGAAGTTGATTTCGATTACTGGCATGGCTTGTTGGTAGCTGAGGAGGAGGATGGGTGTGTGGACTAGTAAGATCGAGAAGGAGCTTTGGGCTCAGTACATGGATAGTGGTCGAAGGTTTGGTCACATGACGACCAACATTTCCGAGTGCATTAACTCTATTCTGAAGGGTACTCGGAACCTCCCCGTGACGGCATTGGTGAAGTCCACCTACCTCCGACTTGCTGAGCTTTGGGTTAGGAGAGTACAGAATGCAGAGGCATAGCTTGGGGCGGGCCACCAATTTAGTCAGACGCTACTGGGTGCCATGGAGAAGAACATCAAGGATTCTAGGTGCTTTACCGTGACTCAGTTTGATCGTCATAGCTCTGAGTTTGAGGTCACACAGATCTGCCCTACGGGAGGTTTTTCACTCGGCACCTACCATGTCTCACTCAGCAACATGACATGTGACTGTGGTTATTTCCAGGTGCTACATTATCCGTGCATGCATGCTGGTGCTTGTTGTGCCCACTCTCGATTGGATTGGGGCTCTTACGTACATGACATGTATCACATGTCAGAGGTCTTCAACGTGTACCGCCTACACGCCTACACATTGCACCACCCATACTGGAGGGATACTGGCCTCCCTATGATGACCCTATCGTCATTCTAGATCCGAACATAAGGAGAGCAAGGGCGGGTCGGCCACGGACGACTCGGATCAGGACTACCATGGATGACGTCGACCCTAACCGACCTCAGCGTTGCGGCCTGTGTAGGCAGGTTGGCCACACCCGGAAGACTTGTGCTCAGAGAGGTTCCACTGCCGGTGATGGTGTTTAGGTTTAGGGTTAGTCAAGTGTCTGTTTTTATGCTTTTTCCTTTTCATCTTGCGTAGGATTAGGGTGCGTTTCTGTTTGTGTCGTTCATGAAATGGATTATGTATGAAATCATTTGAATTCAGATATGTATCCATTTATGTTGCTGTTGTTTCTATCCTATCATCTCGTTGTAATAAATTCATGTCAAAAACAACAAAATAAAAGAACAATTTCACTCCAAACAAAGTCACATTTTAAATGAACATTTATGCCGTTATGTTTTTATTTACAAACAACAAATTTAAATTATCGGAAACTAACAAAATCATAATTTATCATCATACATCGTAAAAGGACTTCCTAAATTACACTTTGACGGTAAATATACGGTAAAGCGTAAATATTGACCTCGTACATCCATACTTTTTTTCATAATACTGTGGAGACCATTTCTCAGATGTCTCCTACGGAGCTTGTAATGGATCGATGGACTGAGGAGGTCATATTTCAGCCATGGCCTTTTCATGGAGAATGTCGCGATGTACTTTAAATCATCGGATGTTTAGGAGGATTATCAATGTTTAAAGTATCGTCGATCACTCTCCTTTATTAATTGCCTAATCCACCCATTCCCAACCGGATAAACCTGTGCACGCTAGCGGAATCACCCCAAACAGCTCTTCTTGTTCAGTCGAATCACATGTCGCAGTCCTACCTCTGCCATCTCACAATCACCCCTCCCCCTCACAATGAACCACCCCCTCATATTTATAATAGTGGAATCCGCCAACTTGAATCCGTGGTAGGGTGCCACGGATCCAAGGCAGAAGCAACAAAAAAAAGAAGAATCCGTGGCACCCTCCCACGGATTCATGAAAACATTACACGTGCCACAGATTCTATAGAATTATGAAAACGGAACAATTTGATATTTTTTTGATTTTGAAGTAATCTGGTAATATTGATTTCTTAGTTTGCCTTTTAATATTTTAACATTTAGTGATAATTTTGAGAAAAAAAAATTGAGAATAGTAATCATCCATAGTACTTTTTATTTTATAAAGTGAGATTAAATACTTGCATGTAATTCTTTTCAATGAAATAAATGTACTTTGACTAGTTTTATTTTATAGGATTATAGCGTGGGTTGATTTGTTTTGGATTTTTTAATATTTCATTATTTTTAAATTTTTTTATTAAAATGTCATTTATTAAAAATAATAAAATATCCTAATATCTAAAATCCTAAAATGTTTCTCACTTCCCAGTTCCGAAAATGTCTAACCCCAAATACTAATAAAATCGTTTGCCGGTTTTATTGACTTGGTGTATTTTTTAGGGCCGAAGCCCAGTTATATTCACCTTAAAAGAAAGTCAACTTTTTCATAGTCAAATACTCAAATCAAATGAGAAGTGATAGGTAAAATTCTTAAATAAGTAAAGTTATAAAACAATATTTTAATCCTTTTGATTTTATCATTTCTATTATTTATAAATTTCATCAATCTAAATTTAAAAGTATTAAAGCTTTTTAAAGTAAGTAACAACTTTAGAGTAGTTTAATCCATTAATTATATATATATAAATCATTGATAAATTTAAATAGTCAGCTCATTAATCTTGCTTAATCAATAATAATTTTATTTGTACACTAAAATTAGTATTGAATTAATATATAGTGTATAATACGTATTGAAATACAAAAAATATGTGTAATTTAACTCATTTTTAATATATATTTAATTTTTAATGTGTATTATATACTGAGGACTAATTTAGTGACTAATTTTGATATACACCTAATATATCTCCTTAATCAAATATCATGAGTTTGAATCTGTTAAGCACGGATGTACCAAACAATGATCTAATAGACATTAGTCGTGAGAGGGAATAGACAATGAGAATGAGGGAGAAAAAGTGTTCCTTCCGAGGGGAAGCACTCGAAAGAGTCCGAGGGCTGATTCCGAAGAAGGTGGTTGATATGATAAGAGAATAGCACTAGAATCCCAGAATTAGGATTATGAGTATTCTAGGGCTAATATGGGAGGTTAGGGTTTAGAAAATGCGTACCTTGAGGGGGCGTTACCCCCTACTTATATAGTAGCGGGTGGTTAAGATTCGGATGGGATCTCTTCCTGATCTCATCGAATCTTTCCTTTTCTGGTCCGATCCTTGACCTTTTAGCTTGATCCTTGGCTTACGGACCAAGTAAGTTGATTATTGATTTAATGGATTGGGTCTTATTGGGTCGGTCCGTAACATTGCCCTCACTCGGGAGATGAATGTGTTTATTCGATTTCCGAGTAGTTTTGATGAATTTCCGACTGCTATCTGTATGGCATCGGCTTTGTTATTTTCCTTCCGACTGCTTACGTATCAAACTGTTTGTGGCATGTCGTTTTGTTTTTCTTTTGTTAACGTGGCAGAAAGAGTAGTTACTTTTGCACGTTTTTCGAAAGAGAGAGTAGTGGGAGCGGTTTTCGAAATTCCAGTAACCGTCCCATCATTAGTACTTGCCCCTTTATGGATTCTCGAAGCGTGTTGAATAAGACTTGAGAATTAAAAATTGAAACTTTATCATTTTCTTGCACTTCCTTCTTTCTCTCTCTGAACACTCTGGGTTCTCTCTGAAGAAGAAAAAAGAAATCGTTCATCTCCCATTTCTAGCGACTCTTACCACAGGTACTGTTCCTTTCATTGTATTTCTTCTTGTACTCTTGCGTTTTCAAGAAAACGCCTTTCGTCTTCTGCTTCTGCATTTCTTCTTCTTCTCCACTTCGCGTTTCTCTCTGTTTTTCTCAAACTATACTCCCTGCATGGTATTGCAGGCTTTTATTTATTAAAAATCAAAAATGGGGAAGAAAAAGTCTTGCCAGGAGTTGAAGATCCCTCGCCCTCTGGACGCGGTTGAGACCCGCCTCTACGGCTAGGTTGAGGAGGCTGTGCTGACTCAACCGTCTATGGTTGAGAGCGACTCACTGCCTGAGTTCCGTCGTAACTATCCGTTGATGGAGGACTCAGGGGCGGAGGGAGATTATGTATTGGAGGCCGCTGGGTCGTCCAATCGCGTCCCCTTCCGAGCGGGTGAGGAGGGCCCTCACTACTTGTGGGTATACCAGGAGTTGTTCACTCGTCTGAGGATGCGGCTCCCCTTCTCTGACTTCCAAAGAGACGTGATGACTCGGTGTCGCGTCGCCGTCAGTCAGCTTCATCTGAATGGGTGGGGCTTTATTCTTGCCTTTGAGAAAATGTGTTTACAATATGGCTTCCGCCCCACCATCAGACTCTTCTTCTATATTTATGATGTCCACTTCCCTCCGGGCGGTTATGGGTATATCTCCTTCCGGGCACACGAAGGCCGCAAGCTGTTTGATTCTTATGAGGATTCAATCCAAGAATTCAAATGGCACTACTTTAAGGTGTTGGCTGCTGCCGGCAAGCGTGCCTTTTGGCTTGACCATGAGAACAAACCCTTCTCCTGGGTCTATTGGAACCCTGAGGTGAAGGATTTCACCGTGTACAATCTGGAGCCATTGGAGATGGCTGCCTTCAAGTTTCTTGTTTCTCTTTCGGGCGGTTTGCCGAAGAGGAACAAGTTTACTTGTAGGTGGATTTTGGACGGCTCTGACACCGAAGTTGGGAAGTTCCTTGGTAAAGAATTGTTGTTGTTACTTTATGTTTTCTTTTGTTATTTTTATTGTGTTGGTTATTGCTAATTCTTGACTTGTTTTGGTCTTGCAGACGACTTATTAGACGTCAAGATAAAGAGAACTAAGCTCGACAATCTGATGGCTATGATGGCGGATCCATCTAGGATGGGTCCCCGGGCGGTTCTCCCGACTGGTGGCCCTTCTGCAACTGCTGCCGCAGCTGCTACTGCTGCTTCCGCCTCTGCTGCTGCTGGTTCTACTCCGGTGGAATCCTCTTCTCAAGTGCCCCCAGCTCCGACTGCTTCCGAGACGCACAGGCCGAAGAAGCAGTTTTCCAAGCGTGATCGCACTAAGGTTGTGGACCTCGAGGGAGAGGAGGGGCTGCAAGAAGGTCCTGCTGCGGACTTGCAGCAGAAGCGGCGAAAGAAAAAGGCCAAGGTGGATGAGGCGTTCGAGAAGGCGCTAGGGGAGGACTCCGTCTGGGAGCATGATGTGGACCCCCTTAAGGTGGCTTTTCCGGAGGGTTTTAACTTTCGGAAAGCCCTGAACACGGGTTTGACATCGGTTCCTGTGAGGGAGGCCCTTACGAAGATGCCTCCGGAGCAGCTTCTTGGCGAGTCCTACCATGTTCATGCCAAATCTCTTGCTTGTCTCCAGGTATCTTGAACACTTTTTAGTGTTTTGATTTTCATGTTATATTTTTGTTATTGACCTTCTTATGTGTTTTTGCTGGAGCAGGTGGATGTGGAGACGTCGTTGGCTGCTAAGATGAAGGTTGAGAAAGAGCTCTCGGCTGCCCTCGATCAGATCGAGATCTTAAAGGGGGAGAGGGACTCAACCTTATCAAAGAGAAGGCCGACACCCTTAAGGACCAGCTTTCCAAGAAGTCATTGGAGCATCAATTTGCTCTTGATCGGATTGCTCAGCTGGAGGAGGATAATATGGTGCTGAAGACCTAGTTTGAGTCCTCCTAGTTGTCCTTGGAGGGGGAGCAAAAGTGGTCGGCAGCTGCGGAAGAGCAGGCGGGGTCTCTTGCTGCTTCTTTAAAGACTTGTCAGGCGGATCTGAATAAGGCTACCGAGGCGTCTGAGTATTGGCGCTCTGAGTGGCAGACACTTGGAACCGAGGTTACAGAGATGTGCCAGGAGACTTTGGACATATGTTTGGACCAAGTCTCGCATCTCTGTCCTGGCGTAGATTTCTCCGCCATAACTCTGAAGTCCCGATGGGATCCAAAGAGTAGGAGGATCTTCGTTCCTCAGGAGTTAGATGGGGGGGGGGGGAGCCTCCACTGGTTAAAGAGGCCGCGCTGGAGCAGCATCCAGAGCCTACCGTTCAAGTTTCGCAGCCGGCAGCTGGAGATGTGGCAGGAGTTAGTGGGGAATTCCCCACTTGAATTTTGTAATAATTTTTATTTTTAGAACTTGTTTGGGTGGCACCTGTGGGGTGCTTTTTCTTTGTTGATATTTTGGTCACCTTGTGTGGCCTTCAATGCTTGTGGATATTTGTTTCTTTTGGCCACTTTGTGGTCTTTAAAGAATTTTTTGCTTCGCTTTATTTGCTGCAATTTTGGTACCTGCGTTCAGTTTTGCGCTAAGCCCTTTTGTTCTTGCACTTAGCGTACTTTTGTAGCTTGTGCTTTTGCATTTTGGCACTCGGTGATGCCCTTTGCTTTGAGCATTTTTTATGACTTGTGCTTAAGTTTGCTTATCGCGATGTCCTTATCCTTAGACTATCGGTTTTGCA
This sequence comes from Stylosanthes scabra, assembly GCA_036250425.1. Taxonomy (NCBI): domain Eukaryota; kingdom Viridiplantae; phylum Streptophyta; class Magnoliopsida; order Fabales; family Fabaceae; genus Stylosanthes; species Stylosanthes scabra. Next base: position 25,880 of record JASCZI010000608.1, on the reverse strand, counting down.
TAACTTGTTTGTTTGCAACTCAGCACCGGGTGATCAGTCCGGTGAGGTGCCGTGGTGTTTGATCCGACCACTTTATTGGTTGCCCTTTGAGGTAATTTTAAAGCCCTGATTTTGGCTCCCAGGCTCTTTGTTCTCCTTTTGAGACTCATAAGAATGCATAAAAAATAATGCTTAAAAGGTTAATGACAAAGAGCATAAATGCAAAAGTAAAATACTTGTTTATTAATAATGGCCAAGGTGGCCGGAACGCTCACATGCCTCGATAAAACCTCATCATCCGAAAAACCCTCTTGGGGAAAAAATAAAGATGGGAGGAAAAAGAGTACATGCTACTACTTTCAGTTTACATGTGGTACCTTTTTAGGTTTGTTATGTGCCAAGTTCTTGGCACTTCTACCCCTTCAACTGTACAGAGCTTATACGCCCCTTTTCCGAGCACCTTGACCACTTGATAGGGGTCTTCCCAGTTTGCCCCTAGCTTTCCTTGGGCGGCATTCTTCCCTCTTATGTCAGCCCTTCTTAGTATCAAGTCTCCTTCTTCGAGCTCTCGGCTTTTCACCTTCTTGTTGTATCGGGTTGCTAAGAGTTCCTTTGCCGCCTGCTGCCTCATCCTTGCTTCTTCTCGGACTTCATAGATTAGATCTGCGTCGTCTTCTCTATGCAAGTTGTTTTCTTCCGGGCTATATCCTGAGACCCGACCGGTTTCCTCAGCTAATTCTAAGGGACCATTGCCTCTGTGCCATAAATAAGTCGGAAGGGGTCAGCCCCGTCGACGATTATTCTGTAGTCCTGTATGACCAGATGACACTTCCGAGCTCTTCCGCCCAGCAGCATTTCTTATCGTCAAGCCTTTTCTTTAATTCCTTTAGGATTATTGTGTTCATGGCTTCGACTTGTCCATTGGCTTGGGGGTGCTTAACCGAGGAGAATTGTTGATGGATGTGGAAACCTTCTAGAAATTCTTTGAATTTCTTGTCAGTAAATTGGGTTCCGTTGTCGGAAGTGATAACTCTTTGCACCCCGAATCTAGTGATTATGCTGTTCCACACGAACTTCCGACATTGGGCTGCCGTGATTTACGCAAGTGGTTCTGCTTCCACCCACTTGGTGAAGTAGTCAATGGCTACAATTAGGTACTTGACTTGTCCGGGCCCTTTTGGAAAAGGGCCAAGGAGGTTTATTCCCCATTTATCAAACGGCCAAGGTGAGACAATGGTTGTCAGTTTAGTGGCCAGGAGCTGCTGCACCTTGGCGTGCTCTTAGCATCTTTGACATTTTCTGATGTATTGCACGACATCAGCCCTTATTTGGGGCCACTACACACCAGCTAGGAGAATTCTCCGGACGGTAATTTTACTCCTTGGTGTTGACCACAGGCTCCTTCATGTACTTCTGCTATGATGGTGGGGGCTCGGTCTCTCTCAACGCATTTGAGTAGGGGCATAGCCGCTGCCCTTTGGTACAATTCTCCGCCCACCATGACATAATTTAATGCATCCCTTTGTATGATGTCTGCCTCCCTTTTCTCTTTCGGGAGGGTTCCCTTTTCGAGGAAGTCAACGATGGGTTTTTTCCAGCTATTCTCGATTGAGATCACAAGCACGGCTTGGGGTTCGTCAATAGAGGGCTTCTCTTTGATCTCTTGGATCAATGTGCGGTTGCTTCCGCTTGGTTTTGTACTGGCTAACTTTGACAGGGTATCCGCTCGGTCATTCTCTTTCCAAGGAATATGCTTCACTTGTACTTGCTTAAATGAGCTTTGAAGCTCGTGGACCTTGTCTAGGTACTTGGCCATTTGGGGTCTTTGGCCTCATAGCTTCCGTTCACCTTAGAGGTGACGATTTGAGAGTCGGATCTGACTTCCAGCTTTGAGATTCCGACCTCTTTTGCCAGTTTTAAGCCTGCTATCAGCGCTTCATACTCCGCCTGGTTGTTACTCGCTTGAAATTGAAAATTTACCGCCATCTCTATGATGACTCTGTCCGGTCCTTCTAGGAGGACGCCTCCACCGCTTCCTTTGTTGTTTGAGGATCCATCCACATGGCGGACCCATACTAAAGAATCGGGGTTTGGGGTGTTTGGGGTGAGCTATGCAATGAAGTCAGCCATTACTTGCCCTTTTATAGCCGTCCTTCCTTCAAAGCTGATGTGATACTCTGAGAGATCCACTGACCAACTCAGCATTCTTCCGGCCAGATCTAGCTTCTGCAAACCTGTCTTAACGGCTGATCCGTTTTGACAACAATTGGATGCGCTTGGAAATATTGCCTTAGCCTTCTGGCGATTACTATCAGTGCAAAAGCTAGCTTCTCCAACCGTTGGTATTTCAGCTCCGCCCCTTGGAGGGTTTTGCTTACGAAGTACACAGGTTGCTGCACTTTATTCTTCTCTTGGACTAGGGCTCCGGCGACCGCTTCTTCAGTTGCAGCCAAATAGACTATAAGGGGTTCCTCTGGTTCCGGTTTGACTAGGATTGGAGGTGCAGACAAGTACTCTTTGAAGGTTTTGAAAGCTTCTTCGCACTCTTCCGTCCACTTGAACTCTATCCCTTTTTTCATTAGCTTGAATAGGGGACTGCTTTCATAGCTGAGGCTGCTAGGAACCTGGAAAGGGCCGCTAGTCTGCCGGTCAGCATCTGTACTTCCTTTAGATACTCCGGTTACTTCATGGAGATAATGGCTTGGCACTTTTCCGGGTTAGCCTCAATTCTTCTGTTGGTTAGCATGAAACCGAAGAATTTTCCGGCTTCAACTGCGAAGGCACACTTTGCCGGATTTAAGCGCATTTGGTGCTCCCTTAATTTGCCGAAGACTTTCTCCAAATTGGGGATTAACTCTTCCTCCGCCTTTGCTTTAACTAGCATGTCATTCACATACACTTCAAGAATGCCCCCGAGTAGCTCCTTGAACACTATGTCCATGAGCCTTTGATATGTAGACCCTACATTCTTCAATCCGAATGGCATTACTTTGTAGTAGAAGCTGCCGATGGGAGTGATAAAAGATGTCTTTTCAGCGTCTCCGGGGTACATTGGGATCTGATTGTACCCGGAATAAGCATCCATGAATGAGAGGAACTTGTAGCCGGAAGCTTTGTCTACCAATCCATCAATACTTGGGAGTGGGAATGGGTCTTTAGGACATGCCTTGTTCAGGCTGGTGTAGTTGACACACATGCACCACTACCCGTTGCTTTTAGGTATCATGACCACATTACTGAGCCATCTGGGGTACTTGATCTCTTTGATGAATCCTGCTTCAAGAAGGCTTTAAACTTGTTTCTTTGTTTCAGCCACCTTTTCTGGGCTCATACGCCGTAGCTTTTGTGCTACCGGTTTGTTACCGTGAGTGATGGACAGTTTGTGGCTGGAGAAGTTCGGATCTATTCCAGGCATGTCAGCCGCTGTCCATGCAAAGAGGTCGGAATTCAGCTGTAGAAACTGGGTTAACTTGCTTTTCAGTGCTTCCGGAAGGTTCTTGGCAATCATGGTCACTTGCTCGGAATGTTGCCCTATTTGGATCTGTTGGAAATCGCCTTCCGGCTGCGGTTTTTCATGGGCTATCTTTTCCGGTGGTTTGAGATCCACTAGGAGGCACCCTTTGGCTTTTTCCGGCTTTTCTAGCTTCGGAAGTTGTTCTTTGGAGATGTGCAAGATGGCATTGTGGCATTTCTCCGCTTCTTGCTTATCTCCGCGAAGTATGCCTATTTTTCCTCCGTCTGTTATGAACTTCATTGTCAAGATGGAGGTGTCTAAGACTGCTCCTATTCGGTTGAGGGTCAGTCTTCCCATAATTGCATTGTAGGCAGAGTTATGGTTGACGACCAGCCATCTTATTTTTGTACTTCTTCTATTTGGTGGGTTTCCGATGGTGGCCCATAGTGTCACAAATCCTTCTGGAGTTACTCTTTCAGCAGAGAAACCGACTAACTCGTCGGAATGGCTCTCCAGGTCTTTGTTGGTGAGCCCGAGTACATCAAAGCAACGTCAGAAGAGGATGTCTGCAGAGCTTCCTTGGTCTATAAAAACTCGTCGGATTGTTGCGTCAATGATATCCATGGAAATCACTAGGGGAGGATTTTGGGTATCAGTTGTTCTTCCGATCTCTTCGGAAGAGAATGTGATTTCAGGAGGCGGTTTATCATGCAATGTCCTAGGCATGACTTCCACGGCAAGGCATGATTGCTTGCTCCTCTTGGCTGCTTTTCGGGATGGAGGGTTACCTGCATCCGGAAGCCCTCTTGAAATCATCTTGATTTCCCTTCTAACCACGCCATCTTTGTGGTCATCCTTTCCTTCAGTGGACTTTTCCGGGCTGTCCGCCCTCTGCCTTGTCCTCCTATCGTCCCTTCGGTCACCGCTTCTTCCGGTGTACTCACGGAACTTTCCTTTCTTCAAACCTTTCTGGACGAATTCGAGGAGGTCACGACAGTCCTCTGTGTCATGGCCGTTTTGCTTATGATATTTGCAGTAAACATTCCGATCTCCTCTGTGATTATTCTTGATTGCTCGTGGTGCCGGTACCCTTTCCACTTGTGACACTTCATGAAGGAAGGTTGCCAGCGAGACATTCAGTGGATTGTAGTAGGACCTACCGGATCACTGTTCCCGCCGGCCGCGGTCTTCTCGCGGCAGATCCTTCCGACTGGCCTCTTTCTTGTCACGGTCAGTTTTTACTGCCGTCTGTCCTTCTTCTTGTTGCAAGTAATCATGAAATCTTTCTTGAATCTCCTCCATAGTTTTGGGTGGCCTCTTGGTAAGGTTTTTGAGGAATGGGGTATCCTCTCTGAGGCCTTTAACCAACGCCATGAGGGTTGCTTGACACTCAAGTCCTTCAATCTGAGTGCATTCAGAGTTAAAGCGGTCCAAATAGTCCTCAGGGACTCTTCCGGCTTCTGCACAATTGAGTAGAGGTTCAGGCAGGTCTTTGGGAGCCTTCTCCGAGTCGTGAAGTTTTTCAGAAAACCTCCAGACAGGTCGGATAAGCTCTTAATGCTTCCGGGGACTAAAGAGTTGAACCATGTCAGCGCGTCCTTTTTAAAGGTCACGGAAAAAGCTTTGCACTTTGTAGCATCCGAGGCGTTTAGGAGTACCATCCTGTTGTCAAAGGCATCTAGGTGATGCTTTGGATTACTGCTTCCATCATATGGCTCCATATCCGTCGGGTATTTGAATTTCTTAGGGAGCTCTTCCGAGAGGATGGCGAGTGACAAGGGATGTTTGCTGCTTTCTTTTGCTGGTGGATTTCCAGCTACAACCGACGGCTTCCACGTGCGGGATCGCGAGTCACCCACCCCTTCGTCATCGTCCGTGTACGATTGCCTATTCCGGAGCTTTTCCTTAAACTCCTAATCACGCTTTTCGGCCTCCTCCAACAAAGCTTGCTGCCTCACGACCATGGCTTCTGCTCGTTTCATTGCCTCAGAGGCGATCTCCGCCTCGCGAGTTTTTCTCTCGAGGAGCTCTCTTAGGGCAACCTCCATCTGTTGGATGTGTTGGTTGGGGGGATTACTCCTTTTTCCGGGGTAAACTGGGGGATGCTTTCATCAGCATCCTCGTTGTTGAGTTGAGTGTCCACCATCTTAGCTCGAAAGTTCAGTTTTTCGTCTCACAACTCGATTCTAAAGTCTAGTCCCCACAGACGGCGCCAATGTTAAGTACGGATGTACCAAATAATGATCCAATAGACCTTAGTCATGAAAGGGAGTAGACAATGAGAATGAGGGAGAGAAAATGTTCCTTCTGAGGGGAAGCACTCGGAAGAGTCCGAGGGCTGGTTCCGAAGAAGGTGGTTGATATGATGAGATAATAGCACTAGAATCCCAGAATTAGGATTATGAGTATTCTAGGGCTAATATGAGAGGTTATGGTTTAGAGAATGTGTACCTTGAGGGGGCGTTACCCCCTGCTTATATAGTAGCGGATGGTTAAGATTCGGATGAGATCTCTTCCTGATTTCATCGAATCTTTCCTTTTCTGGTCCGATCCTTGACCTTTTAGCTTATCCTTGACTTATGGAACAAGTAAGTTGATTATTGATTTAATGGATTGGGCCTTATTGGAACGGTCCGTAACAGAATCTCATCTTATACACACATAGTAGTTTATTAACCTGCAAGGCTGCAACAAATTCTTAAATAAACCTTAATAAACCTTGAATATGCGGTCAATTGGTATAGAATATAGGAAAACTCCAAAAGAAAAGTATACATTTTACTAAAAATATACATTTGGGTCTTTTTTTTTGGACAAATACTTTTGGGTCTTGATATATACATTTTCTTATAAAACAAAATTGGATTGGATTTGCTCATCTCCATTGTTCTTGAACCTAATTTTGGGCTTGGGCCCATTTTCAAATCCAAATAAAAATAAAAATATAAAAAAGAAAAAGAAAAGTAGAAAACGCACTGGTGTTCCATTCTCAAAAAAGCTTAGAATGGGTAAAGGAGACCTGTGGGATGATTCTGCTCTCATCAATGCCTTCGACCACGCCATTTCTACTTACAAGGTTACTACTTCACTTCACCTCTCTCCAATTCCGTTTCTTCAGTTACTACTTTTTCCAACTAATTCATGATGTTCGTAATAATTCAAAGTATTGATTTTTGTTTTTGCGGCGCTATTTGTGTAGAAAATGCACAACAAGAACAAGAAAAAGAGCAAGGATGACTCAGCTGAGGCTGAGGCTGAGGGAGAAACAGTGATTGGCGCCACCACTGAAGAAAATGATCGAAATCTTGACACTGCAAGGTAGAAAGAAAACTGTTTGAATTGGAACTATTGCAAAACCATCCTTTGAATTCTAACTGATAGTTCATGTTATTTTGATTCTAATTTAGTTTTCAGTTCCCAATCTCTGGTGACTCCTTGTATGGTTGGAATGAATAATGCCATAATTTTGAAATGCAAGGTTTTATGTTGCAATTGGATAAGAATATATTTGTTGGCAGTGCTTATTGTCTTTCATATTTCTTAAAGAGGTCATGTCTAAATTGGTCCTGAAATTCTAGTCGTTCACTCTCGTAAATTAGTTTTTGAATTTACAAATCATGAATATCTTTTGTCCTTAATTCAACTGCTATTGATACAATGCTGAAATTGAACATTAGTTAGTGTGGCATCTCCAACAGTTATGGTAACGTGGCTAAGACTTTAGCACTATCAAATAGGTGTTCCAAATTGGTTAATTGGACTCATTTAACCTATGCACCAATATAAAACCAATTAACCAATTTAGGACACTTATTTATTCATACTGAAATTTTAATCATGTTATCTTATAATTGGAGATACCACACTAATACTTTAATGCTCTATGTCAGCACTGTGTTAACCACAGTTGAATTAAGTTGGAAAAAGATTCACAATTTGTAGATTAAGGGACCAATTTGGTCATTTCCAAAAGTCAGAACTATTTTGTTGAGTGCTGAGAATTTCAGGGATCAAACTAGGCATTATCTCTAGTTCTTGTATAATGTGGACAGGATTCTTGCAATTTAATCACACAAATGCAGGGTATTGCATACCAAAATAACTACATATCTATTCCTATAGTGGCTGTCTAATAACTAATGTTTTGTATCTCAAATGTTATTGATGTCAATGAGAGGAACAGAATCATTTGATGATAGTTGTTTTTTCCTCTATGTGTAATTCTGCGCTTGTTTTTTCGCTATCGATTGACAATTGTGGTGCATTGATTACAGGGATGTTGATGAGAAAAGCAATATTGCCGCTACTGATACACCTAATTTAGGCGAGACTAGTTTTGTGCCGAAGTTGGGAGATAATCATCATGCTGAGTCACAGGTTGAACAAATTTGTCAGGATTCAACAAGTGGCCAAGGCATCCAAAGTGAGTATGCCGGTTATGCATATGCACAAGGCGTGGATGAATATAATCAGTTAGTTGCACAGTATAATGAACTTGAGGAGAAAAGGCTGAAGATTTGGGAGCAACTTAATCAGTTTGGTGCTTGGAATTACCAATATGATGCTGCTGCTACTAGTGCTGGTGTACCATATTCCAATGCACAGGATTATTCAATGTCTCCTTACCAAGTTTCTGATCCAAGTGTTGTTTGCACATGTTGCCCGTGTTTTAGCCAATGCTCAATGGCTTCATGCACATCCGCTCCGGGTTATTCTGTGGATGAATCAGGTATTGGTAAGCCTTGTAACAGTCATTATGTGGAAATGGATGGTAAAATGCCATTTCCATGCGAAGATGGTAAAATCCACAAAATAGCAATGGGAGCAGCAGAGAAGGCACTGTCTTCCATTAGAACAACCATTTCTGGTGATCCTAATGTGAATGAAGGTAAGCATGGCTACCTAAATAGATATGTGCGAAATTTTGTAATGCAATTAAGTTTGATAGTATTGCCATAACTGTCCAATCCTCTGTTTTATAAACAACTTTAAGTGATGTAAAACCTGGAATCATTTTGGTTCCGTTCCGTCAGTATGCTATTTTATTTTTGTACACTTGTGAAGCTAGTGGATGATAACTTACATGCTTATTTTTTGTTTTTTCTCAGCATGAACTGAAAATTTTCTTCTTGTTTGCATCATGTATTGCTTACCATTGTAACCTAATCTCGTGAATGAAGAGATGGATTCATTCTCATTCTAATGTACCTGACATAATTTGTCTTCACTTTGGTCGTAGAATTTTATCGAGGACCAAATGCTTTTGTTCCATCCGCCATTTCATGTGTTTAAATGGCTTTATTATAGTATGATATATAGGAAAGTGCCTTTGTTTTATTACTTTTTTTCTTTGGGTACATATGACACATGGCATAAATGTGACATATCTGTGTTTGCTCCATGAAATGCAGAGAAAGAGAGAACAATTTCTGAACCCAAACAAACTAGTGGCTCAGGAACAGATCTTACTGCTGTTTTGAATGCTTGGTATTCTGCTGGCTTCTATACTGGAAAGTAAGTGTTTATAAAAGTTATAGTGTTAAAATTTATTAACTTCAGTTTGGTTTTCATTCTAGCATGCATTACCATGCAAGTAACTTTGACTTCAGTGTTAGTTAATAATTATCTACTCACCATTTCATCAAATTCAAATGTATTCCCTGTTGAACTTTTTACAACACAAATGTTTTTAGATCTTGCTTTACAGAGGTGTTGTAATTATTAGTTTTTACTTCAAAGACTGTCAAAGTTTCACAATTATTGAGCTGTTTGGACCCTTTGAAAATACTCCTAGCTATATCCTGGCCTTGTTCTTACTGTGGTAATTGGAGTTTATGATGATGCAGGTATCTTGCTGAACAATCCATGGTTAATCGAAGATAGAAGTAAACTAGAACTTCCAGCGGAGGCAAAAGATTCCTCACACCACTCTTATCAGTAGAGTTAGATGGCGACTTATCTACATATACTTTTTTTGAGAAAAATCAGGAGAATGCTTTCAGTGTGATCTAATTGGTATGGTGGTTCCATATAAAATTATGATACCTTGGGTGAAGCTTTCTTAGCAGGGTTTTTTTGGATGAATATTTTAAAGCAGAATTTTGCCTTCTGCTATGACCATGAATATGTTGCCTGAGTTTGGTGTCAAATGCCAGAGACCTTAACATGTGTAAACCATTCTCTGATAATATCCATATTTAGCATTGAAAGAAATATCCTAACTTCAACTTACAATGTTTGAGCAAATTAAGATTGTTTGTTTTTGTTTTTGGAGATTTTTATTTTTATTTCAGGTTTAGCTTTAAAGTTAACATAAAATCATAAGTAACCACAATCCATATATATGTAAAGTAATACTCCCTCCATCTCATATAACAAGTCGTTTAAATTTTTCTTACACATTTGAAACTTCTCAATACTGCTTCCAGATTTTCCACTTCGATTAAAAACTAAGATATGAATCCACTTAATAGATTTTAATATTTAACACCATCGTTGACTCATTTTTTTGGCATTTCATGTTACAATGTACAATTATTATTGTTATTTGTAACTTTTTATCTCATGTAACTCTCTGCACATGTATATTTTGGATCATGCCCTCACTTTTTCAGCAGCTTCTTTGATCTGGTCAATGGTGAAAATGCCAAAGAAGTCATCGTCTAAGACACCATTGATAACTGCCAATGCAACATCATCAACACTAACAGGTGGTGCCAAGAATATATCAGATGCAGGGAGAGAGCTTAATGGTTTGATGAAGTTCTCTGTTGCTTTTAGAATTCTCTCTGCTGGCACCCCAACTAAATCCAGAGGGATCTCAAAACCATCCACTCTCCTTTTCCCATATATGAATCCAGGTCTCAATACAATACCTGAACAAGATTTCAAAACCAAGTCAACCATCAAAGCATGCAACGATAAGTGTCTATTATGGTTTCAATAATAATCATCACCAGCTTCATCCAACCCGGAAGCTAACACTTACTTGTGAGTCAAGGTATTAGAAACAATCATTTCAAGCCTTCAACAAATTGAATAATTCGCAAATAGCTAGGTTTTAGTTTGGAACTTGAGGTCGTTGACTACAAAGCTTAAATACCAATTTGGATTCGAGTTCATGAATTGGCATAAAATATTTACCTGAACTAGGGTATTTAGAGAGAACCTCAGATTCCGCTTTCCTTTTTCCTGTGAAGTAGCCTGATGAAAGTAGGAACGATGGTAGGTTGTAATCATGAACTGAGATCAAGATGAATTTCGGAATTCCTGCAAGGCAAAAGGAGATAGATAATCATTAATATTGGAGACCTTATGCAGTAGAAGAGGACCACAATGATTTATGGACAAAATACAGTCTAAAATATAAGTGCATTAAACTGCAGATTGACACTCAAATGATATGGCTCACCATATTCCTTTGCAGCATTCACGGCCACCAAATTAGCCTCGCCATTAATCTTTTTCATCTGTTCTTCGTTCCCAAACCCACCAAGTGTTGAAACAACTGCAGTTGCTCCAACTAATACTTCATCCCAGTTCACATAAAAAACATCGCCTGCGCATTAGGCATAACACTCAAACACCCTCCAGAAACTCATAACAAAGGAAAAGCACACTAAATATCTGAAATAACAGATAAAACTAAGATTTTGTTTAGTATAAGATTTAGGTAGCATGCCTGCAACCCAAGTAACTTGATCTACCCATGCACCCGGATAAGTAGGACGGCCCGATCTATAAAACATGAAATCCGAATTAAGTGTATGTATACAAACATAGACATACAGAATAAGTTGAAGATCACAAACCTGCTTAGGCTTGTGACTTCTATGCCCTTAGATACTGCTGCCTTGCATATGGCAGAACCAACAAAGCCACTCCCTCCTAAGACTACAATCTACAAACAAAGACATTTAATCTAAGTAACAATGCTTCAGCTAAAGAATATGTATAACATCAAGTTACTAAAACTGGAACATTTAATTTGTAAATACCCGTTCGCTTTTAATATCAGCCACAACATCTATAGTGTTAGACCTAGAATCTTCCCTGTAACCTGTTTCTGCAGAACTGCTGCAAACAGAAAACCTGCCCAAAGGTAATTTGGATATTTGGA
>JASCZI010000607.1:23443-34027 GCA_036250425.1 Stylosanthes scabra | reverse complement strand
CTTTCAAAGTAATTTAGCTTCCGCGCGAAAATTTATCATTGTTGCTTATACACTCAATTCACCCCCCTCTTGAGTATTGAATATAACGTGCTTATCGACTAACAGACTTGGCATGGTGACTGGGATTCCCAGGAGGAGCATGTGATGGTTATTGATAGGATTCCTGATCCAAGTCCGTCTGAGCTATATCTGAGATGGTGGTTTCTGGTAGGGAAGAGATTCCTGTCGGGAAATGCTGCTCACGTGGATTCCAGGATGACGCAGGTCCCAGTCGAGGCTAGCCAGAGGGTTCCTATACAGGTTCCGCCCAAATCACAGGTTGCTAATGTGCCGGATAATCGATGCATAGAGCTACGGATGCGAGTTGGTACTCGAACCACAGTTAGAGATTGGTAGTGGGTCAATCAGGCTATGGAGGAGGGTCAGGACCCTGATGTTCCCCCTCACAGGATCTGACGCATGCCAAAGAGTGCCATCGGAGGCAGGCGTCGCAGAGGGGACAGAGGTGGTCGAGGGCGTGGTGATGGAGCAGCCGGGGTTGATGGAGGAAGTGACCGAGCTGAGGCAGGCCCTACTGGGGAGCATGTAGGAGAGGCCTCTGGCAGTGCGGTACCACAGACACCCGGATCTAGCACACAGGGCTATGTTGATGACACACTGCATGATTTTGGTTCTCCGAGCGCATCATTCTTTGATGATGTCCGTAGCCCTGCCTCGATGGAGCAGCAGTTCGGCCAAGAGGGCTCTTACTATGCTGATCTGGCCAGGTGCCTACAGGAGTCTCCGCAGGATACTCTTCGACCTGCGACGGATCAGGTTCATGCAACCCTCCCGGTAGACCTCAATGAGTCTGCATTCGAACCCTTAGGCTACTTCTCATTTGCCCTCGGGGGGACTCCTCCATCGGCATTTGTGGATGTTCATCCGCAGGTAGATCCTGTTATTCCAGCCGAAGAAGGCCACGAGGAGCCGACCCCAGAGCCATGCAGAGGCTGCAGAGTGCCACGTCGTCAGGGTTGTGGTACGGGTGGTCATATGTAGTTGGTTTTTGTGTTAGTTTTTGTGTTTGGTTTTTACCCGTAAATCAGACTTCTGGTTGTATTTTGTATTTAACTAGCTAGTGGACTTATGGTTGTATTTTGTATTTAACTCGCTATCGAACTTATGGTTGTATTTACTTATCATGACTTAATTTTTATTATAACAATCGGTGTTATTTTTAGTTGATTTACTTTTCATAACTTATATTAAAAACGTAAGTGTACAAACTTGCAACACATGAACTTGGTTTAACCATATAAACTAAAGAAATAACATAACTCAAGCAATAACATAGCACATGAACTTGATTTAACCATATAAAGTCAACATACCTAATGAAATACAACTCATGTAACTAAACATATAGAGGCGACGAAACAACCAGCATACTCTAAATACACCCTACGCATTCTGACCCACTGTCGCCCCCCGTTGGGGACATGCGCGTCTAGTGTGGCCGACCTCCCTACAGAGCCCACATCTCCTAGGCCGATTCGGATCAGGATCATCCATGTTTGTCCGGATACGAACACTCCTTGGTCGCCCCACCCTCGCACGCCTCATCCTCGTATTCGGAATTAGAGTCGGACCTTCATAAGGTGGCCAAAAACCCTCCGGGATCGGCAGAGTGAATGACATACAATATACATCAAACACTTCGCTCATCTTGTAAACGTCGTGGACATAGCTGCCCTAGTTTACACGGGCATGTGCGCAACACGCTACAACATGCATACAAGGATAATAGAGCGCTTGGAAACTCCCACAGTCGCAAGTCCGATCACATAGAGATGCCCGGTATGACCCTAACGAAAACCCGCTTGTGGAGTTGATTTGTGTCACCACAAACTCAGTACTATGACGATCAAACTGGGTCACCGCAAAGCTCCTCGAATCCCTCATGTTCTTCTCCATTGCTCTTGTGAGGGTTTGGGAAAACGGTGTCCCGCCGCAAGTTGTGCCTCTGCCTCCTGCCCCCGCCGAACAAAAAGTTCCGCTAACCTACCGTACGTCGACTTCACCAAAGCTATCACGGGTAGATTCCGCGTACCCTTAAGGACGGAATTAATGCACTCAGAAATGTTTGTCGTCATGTGACCAAATCTTCGACCACTATTCATATACTGGGCCCAATGCTCCAACTCCATCCACTCGGCCCACTCACACATCCCCCTATCAACTTCCCCTAGTCGCCCGAACCAGTACGTGAAGTCAAGCTCACTCTTCGTGTACGCAGCATTCATGAGTAGCCTCTTCGCTTCCACATCACTGTACCGCAATGCAAAGTTGGAAGCGACATGGCACACACAGAACCCTCGGTATTCGCTCGGCGGCAACCACCCCCCTTCGGAATCTTTTAATGCAGCCTTTATCCCGGTGTGTCTGTCACTCAACACAAAAATCCCCGGCTGGGGTGTCACATGCCGCCTCAAATGTGACAGGAAATACTTCCATGACTCGGCATTCTCCCCCTCAACCAACGCAAAGGCAATGGGAATGATGTTCGAGTTCACATCCTGTGGATAGCCAACATAAGATGCCCGCCATACTTCCCATACAGGTGAGTACCGTCTATGCTGATCAAGGACTTGCAGTGCTTGAAGGCCTCAACACACGGTGGAAATGTCCAAAGCATACATGGAAGTACTCAACCAACTCATCCACGACATCACCAACTCTAACGGGAGAACTCTTTACCACTTCAACGCTGCCGGGCATAGTCAACTGAACCCCCAAAGCCCATCGGGGCAAGTCAGCGTATGACTCCTCCCAATCACCATAGATAAGAGCTACGGCCTTCTGCTTCGCCTTCCACACCTTTCTATAACTCGGCATAAACCCGTAACTCGACTCAGTAGCGCGCCGGAGCACTTTGATGGTAACTGCCGCATCTGCCTGAACCATCGGAAATATGAAGTCATAGATAACATGGTAATCAAACTGCCTGTGATCGCTCGAAATCTCTGTTGCCAAACATGTATGCGGACCATTATACCGCCTAACCTCCCAATGACCCTTTTTGCATCGATTTGTGACCCTGATCAACCAACTGCATCCATCCCCGAATGCTTTGCATTTACCATGGTACTTCTCATGATCTAACTCCATAACCCTGTACTCAACCCCATGGCGAATGCTGTAATTCTTCAACGCCAGCAGAACCTCTTCTTTGCTTTGAAATATCTGGCCTATCTGAAACTCAGCTGTCACATTCGACCCATTCGAACATCTCCCAAAACCATCATCAACTAGACCAACACCAGACCCAGCCTCCAAATTTAGAGTGGAAAAATGTGGAGGGTATTGCTGTGTGCCAGAACTCGAAGGTCCCTCCCTTGCCGCAGGGATGGTTCCCTCGTCATCAACGCTGTCACCCTCTATCAAAGTCGGCTCCTCATCAGAATCGTTGCATCGCAACGCTTCTTCAACATGTGGATCTGAACTTGCATGGCAAATCTGCGGAGAAGGTGGTTGAGGCATCCCCGTCATTACAACCGCAAGCTCGCCAAAGGAACGATTGTCCCCAAGGTCACACGCATCCTCATCGTCCTGTGGAAGGTTTACATCAAATGACAGAGACGCAACACATTTCATTTTCGGAACTCGCACGAGAATCGAAGCTTGGGTGGGCCGGACAAGAACTAGCGGTGGCGAGGGATTGGATCCGCCTGAGCTTGCCCCGACATCATCTATCTCAACATAGAACTCAGTGGTGCAGACCTCTGGATACTGCTGGCGACAATGAAACAAAACCTGAAGGTCTTCGTCTGTATTAACGCTGAAGCAATCATACTTCACACCGCTAGATATAACCGCAACCGGTACTCTGTAAAAAAATGTTCCGAACTCTCTTTCTGGCATCTAAACCAAGCTTGCAAATTATATTCGCTTGCAAATCCACGAACGAGGTTCTTTCTGTGATAAACACATTGGTTGGGCACTCATATTAGAATTTCACACCCTTCCTGGTTCATCTCTTTATTTTTCCGTTGTGGTGAACTAGTGCAAGAAAAAAGCCTCCTCCACTCACACTATCCATCACTCTCGACACAACCTCACAAATAACACACACATCTTATTTATATACCCACCAGAAACCCTAATACCCCATAGGGTACCACGGATTTGTACTTCAAACATAATCCGTGGTACCCTAAAACATGTTTCGTTTTAAACGAAATCCGTTGCAGGCTGCAGCGGATTATGCCTACTGAGTGTTGCACATAATCCGTGGCAGGGTCCAACGGATTCTGTGAAAATGGTAATACATTTCATCCTGCCACGGATTACATAGATGTGAAAATAGGACAATTCGATCATGCTTTTTGATTTAGGGGGAATTTAATCATTTTTTGGGGCAAACCTTTTATTATGGTAACTTTATAAATATTAAATTAAACAAAATAATTTTAATTATTATCTTTTTAGCACTGTGGAACGTAAAAATTCTTTTATTACCGAGAATCCTTCTCATTATATAGTTTTTATTTTATTTTAAAGGACATATGTGTCCCCGACCTTAAAAAAATTGTATATATGTATCCCTCACCATTGATAAATACGTGAGTGCCCCTCACCTTCGAGAAAATGGAAAGGCCAAGCCCCTCCGTTAGTTTGAGCAACCAGCTGGCAACAGAGAACGAATACGTGGTAGAAACGGGCCCCAATTTACCATTACGACGAAAAAAAGCAGTTGTTATTAGATTTTAATGGTGACTAAATGAGGGTTTTTCATAGGTGTTTTCTCAAAATGATCACTGTCATGTCTCTCCAAATGTGAAGAACCAAACCCAACGTTTTGGGCTTGAGGAGAATAGCTATGGTCTAGGTTGGAGCACTCACGTAGGTGAGGGGTACATATATCCAATTTTTTAAAGATCAGGGGCATATGTTCTTTATCTTATTTATTTATTACACTTCACCAACCATGGAAAACAAGCATGATATTGAATATACTGATCTACCATTATAAAATCATTCTCTCTTTAGACACCAAAGAAAAGAACCATTATCTCTTTAATCATGTTTGGTAAACTCAAATTCCACATCATCAATTTTTTTTTCAAAGGAACTACCAGTTTAAATAATCTGCATACTGCAAAAAATTAAGTATATAAGTAATTTTGTCAATCAAATTCTATTAAATTAGTAAAACCTAACAAAAATAACTCCCATTAATTAGAAAAGAGAAAGGAGAAAATAAGGGGGAAATTAATTATTAAACTGATTACAAAAGTATTTATGCATCCAACATTTTTCATTATCTTCGATACATGTTATTTTTAGAAAACCATGATATTGATCTGCTATAGTAATACTCTGCTACGAATAAATACTAACAGTAAACAATTATATACAGTAAGAAGCAGGATAACATAAAGTAAATAAAAAATATATTTGTAATTAATGAGGCTAAAAAAAAAAAGTGACGCGCCGCGCCACGCTGGCACCGATGCAGACGTTAACCTCTCTCAATAGTCAAAACGCGCAGGACCTCCCCCAGGCGCAGCCAAGCCTAACGGCGCATTCACTTCTCAACCAAAAATGACGACGTCTTCACTCACATCGGTAGTAACGGACTTGAACGGAGGAGGAGCAGCAGCAGAAGAAACCGGAAGAGCCGCGTAACGGGACGAGAAATTCCGAAACCCTTGAAAACTTTGGTCATCGGAATCCCCGTTTTGCCCCAACCCCTCGTCGAAGTTCAGCGCGTAACTCAAGGGGTCGTATTGGTATTTCCCCACTTGCCCGTAACGGCCAGCGTTGCCTCCACCACTACGGCTCCGGTTAAACCGCCTAATGAAGGTCTTCCAGCGTGGCCCCGCGACTATCTCTGACCACTCGCGCACCTTCATGAACCCACGCGCCCACCACCGGTCACCGACGCTTCCGGTCACCGCCTGGGTCTGCGACTCGGACCATGACCTTGTTCTGACGCGCTCCCACCATGCGATGCCGACGCTGGCGGAACGACGGGAACCGAAGCAGCAGGGAAAGCAGAAACTGCAGCGCGCGTTGGATAATAGAGGGTTTGACCTCTCTTCACCGGTTCCGGGAGAATCAGCTTCAAGGGACATATCAATGAACGCTTCAATTTCAATTCAAGAATCAACACTTCTAATACTATGGTGATTGTGTTTGTTTTGTTGTTTAAGGGGTGAAGTAGCAGAGTGAGGTTTAAGGAGGAAAGTGCATATGTTATGCTATTGATAGAGGGTCTATGACTCTATGTAATTATATATGGGTAGCGTGATATATGTGATGTGATAATTAAGCTTAATTAATTATAATTGATGTAACGGATGCTACTAGTTGTGATAATATGATCTGTGAGGCGCCGCTAGGTGCTCGTTGACATAGTCAGCACTCAGCACCCACTAGACAACTGTGATTTTTGTTACTTTGTGACGTTACTCTATCATTGATTTCATTATGTTATCTTTTTTTTTTTGGTGAGGGCATTTACGTAATTTGACTGTGGTTGGTAACTGGTAAGGCTGTGTATAACTCATAAGAGCCGTTTGCACCTAAAGATTTTTTTTTTCTTTTTATATTTTTTACTAAAGAACATACACCACATAATATTCATTAGTTCATATAAAGTGAAGCAAGACTTATGGATAACGTAAAGAATATTAGTTTTGCAACAAAGAATGGAACATAAATATTCGATATATTAAATTATAGAATACTGACTAAAGTTATCGTTCAAAAATAAAAATATATTATCATCCAAAACGGATATAAGTTATCATTCGAAACATATTACAATTATTATCCATAACATTAAACCTTAAACTCTCACCAACACAATTATTATCCGAAATATATTCAAATTATCATCCAAAACAGAATACAATTATCATCCCATCTTATCACCGCCGCTGTCGCCTAACCCTAACATCACCACCACCGCTATTACCACGCAAAGAAGAAGAAGAATAGGCGGCTCTGGTGAAGGACGCCAACACACAGATCGGCGTTGTGCTCTGCCTTGTCACTGTTATCAAGGCCTCGAAGTCGGACGTCGAGGCTAAAGAAGCGGCGGCGACGTAATGCGATGGAGCGAGGAAGGAAGACAGAGAAGAGATCGCGAAGGTAGAGTAGTGAGTAGTGTCGACGGCACAGTGAAGAAGAGCACCGGCAGTGGAGAGAGGAAGGAAGAGAGATAGAGAGGAGATCTCGAAGGTGTGCTGTGAGCGGCGACGATGGCACAGTGAAGAAGAGTGCCGGGGAAGAGTGGTGCAATGAGCAGCGAGGGTAACGCGGTGGCAGCGTGGTGGAAGGAGGAAGGAAGAGAAAAAGGGGCTAGGGTTTCTATGGAGAAAGAGGGGCTAGGGTTTTATGTGGTCCTATTGGAAAGAGACATAACATTTAATTTCTAAAAATTTTAACAAATAGAAGAATTAGTGAAAAAATATTTAGAAACATATTGGGTGATTTTTTTTAGAATTAATTCTCAATTTGGTTCATAAAATAGTCTACAAATTTTATTTTAACATTGTTTAGTCCCCAAATTTAGAATATATCTCACTTTAATTCCTGAAACAATTTCCATCACTCATACAATAATATCACATTAATATAAATGGACAATTGCCACAATGTATACCTAAAATAATATTGTTTAATGATATGTGTTGCTCAAATTGGATTAAAACGACAACGTTTCAAAAGGTATTTAGGATTAAAATTTAAGCAAAAGTTTCCTGCTAAATATTCTTGGAATGGGTCATTTCAATCCAATTTGAACGTCAATCATAAAACATCGTTTTGAGTATCTATTATGACAGTCATTCATCTATATTAATATGATATTAACGTACGAGTGATAAAAGTGTTTCTGGGACTAAAGTGACTTACATCTCTAAACTTGTGAGACTAAAAAAATAAAATAAACTTCATGGATATTTTAGTAACAAAATAAAACTTCAAGGACTAAATTGAGATTTAACTCTTTAATTTTATTGTTAATTTGTTATCAAATGATTTTACAATTTAATTCTTTTCATATATATAATTAAAAACAAATAAAAATTGAATTTAACAAAATATTATCATTTAGTGTCTAAAAAAAACCTTAAATTTATCCTTTAATTTTTTATTTAATAAATTTTATATAAACATGCCAAAATTATTTTTCCTAGTAAAACAAAACAAATCTTTGTTAATTAAAACGTTTAACATAGAAGTCCATAATTAGATTCAGCTGATAAGTACCAAGTGGTTAGTGCTTTCACTTTCCGGAGATCGGAAAATCTAAATTTTAGTTGTCATTCCCTTTTCACCCTCATTAATTCCTTTATTGCAGGACACCACAGAAATGGCAAAATATGAGCACATAGGTAATTAGCTATTGCATAGACACCAAAAAAAAATTAGCTATTGCTCACAGAAAAGGTGAAAAACTATAGATAGCAAAAACCATGTCCGTGTGGAGTGTGGTGATACCAAAGCATATCCGGTTTTGGAGGAGTGTGAGTGCCTGAGTCAGCCACAAAAAGTCATGACAGGTTGGCAAGTTGACAACTTTCCTTTCAATGAGTTGACCTTTATGGGGACCACTAAACTTCGCTTCTCTCGCTGATGAATGCAATAGTTGTCTACTCTCCTACCTCCTTTTGCATTTTGCAATATCTTTGTTCATTTTCTCATCTGTTACGAAGGATATTAAACTAAAATTCGTTGTAAATCAAATAAAGAGATGTATATAAATTACTTTTAAAAAATTAATAAAAATAACAGAATATATTTTTGGATATATATTTAATTATTTTGAGAATAAATTTTTATTTTGTATAAATTTTTTTATGATTAAAAAAAAAAAGAGAAAAACACCAAGAGCAAAAACGAAGAAGATATGGAACTATCATCTGAAATTATTAATTATTCTATCTAAAGAATTCTAAGGAAGAAACAACTCCGTGTAGGGATGTAGGGATGCCTCAATGTAGCTTATTCTCTTGCCATGCGATCCGCAGCCATGTTTGTTGCCCTCTGAATGAGGACCACCGAAACCGTCCATCTCTGCTGCAACACATCTTTGATTTTCACCAAAAGATAACTTATGACTTTAATTTTGATGTAAATATTTTACACATTCCTGCAATTATATCTGTTCGTTTTAATAACTAATCATGAGTAAATAGAAAAAGAAATTATATTTGTTGATGTGACATATGTGTAAAATCTCTTTACATTGTCAGTGCATAAAAATAAAACTCGATAACTAATATCCTTATGGATGTTAGAAAACCTTGATTAACCAGAAGGAAAGTCTCAAAGACAATCGATTTCACAAATGATGTTCTTATAAGTTGTAATCATACTCTCATTTTAGAATAAGACCTCTCCAAATTGTAAAAAGCTCACAGCAGAACACATTGGTAACAAGGATCCCACCGGAACAGCCCTTAATCCAATTGCCTAATGAATCTCTTAAGATGCAACCAAATCCCGCAACTGAAAAATGCTAGTGTCACAATTGATTTTGGAGGTTGAAGGAATCGTAGCATACAAGTCAGTGAACAAACACACCATTCAGTGTTTTCTTTTTGGTGACTCACGTGTTGCAGTGTTTGCTATAATGATTTGAATTTTAATAAAGACAGCGTAAAATCTCCAGCACTCTCATTGCTATACGCAATAAACAAAATATAAACAATGCAGCATGGCAATCATGGGTTCCAGCGTCAGAAAATAGGGTAAATAATTCATGACTTGAGATTTATTAATGATGCTCATCATTTATAAACCTTTCTAGTTCAAGCATACAAATCATTGATTTTCATCGAAGCTAAGAATGCCTAGATTTTGTTACTACCTACCAATCAAAACCAATCACTGTAATCCCCCCCAATCATCACTATCTAGAACCTAAAGCTGCAGTTTACTCCATAATCAGCACCCAGAATAGGGTCAGATTTGAGACTAATTTCTTGCAAGATTTTCAGGAATAAATAATTATGCGGAAAAAGGAAAAAAAAATACTGTTGTTTCTCTATCCTATGATGGTACTAGACACAGTAAATGAGGCATTTCAATTCAACCAATATTCTCAAAGCAAGATTCTGCATTTTGAGGAGGAGCTCTTCCAGAAAGCGTTGTTAGAAGCTCTGAAGCAGTACTAAGAGCTTCAAGTAGCATTGTCACCTCGACAGTATCGTCTAGGTAGTACCTCGCCTTGCTCGGTTTCTGCCCAACGGTACACGCAAAGATTTCTGGTGCTGCACAGGTGTTTGCATTATAGGATTTAGTTAATATGCTCTCGAACATGTCCTCGTCAGATCTGTCATCCCCAATGCACAGCACAAATTCTGGGGATTTCCCAGCACCGGCTAGCGTAGACAAAACGTCTTGCGCAACTAGCCCTTTAGTAATACCCTGCAAAGTTGAATTGTTGGTTAGCCAATATTGGCTTTTGAGAAACAATAATAGGTTGGAGTGAATTACCAAAAGAACTCATAGAAGCAATAGGTTGTATTCTTACCATAAATAATTTTGGTACTTAGGTTGAGATGAAAAAATAGGAAGATATATATG
>JASCZI010000607.1:12745-23356 GCA_036250425.1 Stylosanthes scabra | reverse complement strand
CCAGGTGATCCAAAAGCTCGATGGCTTGCCAAGATCCGAAATTGGGGTCTGCATCATAGTAATGCCACACCAAGGCACTCTCTTTGGTCTCTATATAGGAGCCGTCAGTGGCTTCCATATACGATCTCATCACAGGTTCAGCAATCTTTTTCCAAGAAAAATCTGTACTTGTGTGACTCATTTGCCAGCTTGACTGGTTACCCCACCTATGGAACAGATCCAACAAAGATATTATCAATCTAGAAAACATGCTAGCAAGTAGTATAAGTTGAATTTTAAATTTCAATTTGGAACTCAGCAAGAATGAAACCACATATTCATTTCCTTTCCTCCATTTCAATCTTTCCTTATAATTGTTTTAAGAGGAAAACTAGGAAAACACTCACCTGATAAAATAGCCATGCTCGGCCGCGATACCAAGACTCTTACATTGATCAAACCATTCACCCAATGAGGTTTTCCCGCGGCCACTGACAATAAACACTGTATTGTTAGGATCACTGCAAAGATCGTTCAGCACGGATATAACCTGAGGACTGGGGGATTTATCAATGGAAGATTGAGGTACAACTGTTCCATCATAATCCAAAAAGATTGCTCTATGATTTGACCGTTTATAGGCAGAGACAATGTGGTCATTAGACAGCTTCCTGAAATCGGGAGAAAGAGACAAGACCCGATAATTCAGGCCAAAGCCAAGGCCCCAGCGGTTTTCATTACGGTGATCCTTACACGACATCACAAGATCTTGTTCAAAACTTTTGGCCCAGTAAGCCACATCATGAGAACTAACGTATCGATAGTGCTTCTCGTGTCGCAACTTCTTCTCATCATCAGGCATAGTGATGGCTAAATACAAAGCTTCGGCTACAGCGCTAATGTCCCACGGATTCACCCTGATTGCTCCACTGAGAGATGGGGAGCAACCTATAAACTCAGAAACAACAAGTGCACTTGTCCGCGGAGAGTCATGGTCAATTCCCAAAGCTTCATCCATTTGGGGACTTCCCTGCCTACAGACAATGTACTTGTATGGAACCAAGTTCATTCCATCGCGCAACGCATTCACAATGCAACATTCTGCCATAGCATAATAGGCTGCCTTCTCGTAGAAATGAACATGGCGATCAATGATGATAACAGGTTCATAGCCTGGAAAACCAAAAGTTTTATTTATCCTGTTAGCAGTGATGTATGCCTCCTCCTTTGCATCCTCAATATCTTTGCTAGAACCCCTCAGTGGATTCAAGATTTGGACCATAATCAATTCACCCCGTAGTGTTGGATATGCCTCTAACAGTTGTTCAAGGGCCAAGAGCTTTAAACTTATACCTTTAAAGATGTCCATATCGTCGACACCAACTATAAGTCGTTTCCCCTTAAATTGCTCACAGATTTCTCTTGCTTTGGCAGTAGAAGAAGAATGATCTAAGACAGATTGAAGTCTGCCCATATGAATCCCAGCTGGTAATATTTTGACGTATATTGTCCGGCCGAAGTACTCGAGCCCAATGTAGCCTCTTTTGGACTCATATTCTAAGCCAAGCATTCGACTGCAGCAGGAGAGAAAATGGCGAGCATAATCAAATGTGTGAAAACCAATTAAATCTGCATTCAGCAGAGCTTTCAAAATTTCACCTCTGACCGGCAGAGTTCGATAAATCTCAGATGAAGGAAAGGGACTATGCAAGAAGAAACCAAGCTTGATCCTGCTGTAACGCTTTCGCAGAAATGTCGGAAGAATCATTAATTGGTAATCATGAACCCATACATAATCTATGTCCGGGTTAATGACCTCAGTGACTTTATTTGCAAATATCTTATTGACCGAAACATAAGCCTGCCACAGTGTCCTATCGAAGCGATTGCTATAACCCGGATACATTGGCAACATGTAATGGAATAGGGGCCATAAATGTTGCTTGCAGAATCCATTATAGAACTGTTCCTCGATTTCTGGAGGAAGAAAAGCAGGCACACATTTGAATTCCTCCAGCAACTGATTAGAAACTTGCTCTTGCTCACCAGCATCAACATCAACCGTCAGAGATCCAACATAAACAACATCAACATCAGGAGGGAGACCATCTTTTAACTGCCAAAAAATCGAATCCTTGTCATAACTGAAGCTCCATTTTCCAGAAGACTTGTCCTTGCTAGCATTGAGAGGAAGAAAATTTGCTACAATAATTATCTTCTGACGCTGATCTGACTGGGAACCATCCTCACTGCTTTGCTTGCTTTCTACATCAGAGAGAACTCCAGGAACAGTCATAACTCGCGGAAGTGCTCTTGGAGTTTGAGGGATATTTAAAATATCCCCCGAAGCTAAGTCCAACAAATTGGCGTATGATCTTGCCACCATGATTACTCTGAATCCCAGTTTTCAAAAGTATTGAATTATGTATAAAATGGTGCCAACTAATCTTGAATTAATGACCAAGAAAAGCAAGAACCTGCGAAGACACCAGAAACAGTTATATATATATATATATATATATATATATATAATGCAGCAGCACAGAACACAAGTACACAAATGCATCAAACTTCACAAGTTCAATTATCAGTAACTTCACAAGTTCAACTAATTCTTTTAGTAAATTTGTTTACATCAGATTGATTCTTTAACTAGGAAAACAAATTAGAGTTATTCACATGGTGAGAGTTGAGACAAGAATTTTCCAATTAATATCATTGAATGCTACAATACAAAAAGAATTTTGCAGCATGTATGAACAATCAATGACAGATAATTTTCACCATGTTTGCAGCAAAACGATTCAACTACAGATTGCACAATTTTGTAAGTAATTACTAATCCAATATTTATATATAACATAAGAGAGGGGGAAAAATCAACTTAGTTCCCATCTACAAATAAGAAGAATCACATTGTCTCAGGTAATACTTCGCTCAAATTGTACCTCAATGTTTAAGAAATGAAGAAAAGGCTACATTGATAACCATCGCCATTTAGTATTATGCTTACGATCTTCCTGGAGATAAATTTTCTTTTAAAGCTTCAGATTCACAAATAAAACTATTTGGATTCACTTCTCTAAAGAGAAGAAGAATATTCTAGAATATCTAAACATAGGTCTAATTTGGTGGTTCTGGCAAAACACCCGGACGATCCATTCTATACACTTACAAACGGATTCAATCAGACAAAAACATAATCACAAAACTAAAACAAAGAGAATCTAGATTTGACCCATACTGATGCAGTTAATCTCCTGAATATCTACTTGTACCAGATCTTCGCATAACTGGATTCTATACAAGCACAGTGAGATTTAATAGGGAGAAAAAAGGTCAAAAAGTCATGAAAATTCCTTTCAATTACTGCCTTTGGCACTATCCCTCTTTGCCTATCATATGAAGCCATGTGAAAGCAAAGGCCTTATATGCAGGCACAAACCAAGAAGATTCGGTTCAGAAGCCCAACTGAATATAACGTTTGATTTTTTTTTGGTGACTGAATATAACGTTTGATTATATACAAATCACTTGGTACAGAATATTGGTGTAAAATTTAGCTAACTAGATCAGAACAAGAAAGGATATCTGCATTAAAAAGTCTAATGTCTAAATACTGATGATATAAATGCCAGAAAAACTGCTCTACTAAATGCAGCGGATAAGGACTACCGCGCTGCATAGATATTCTAAATTTTCTTAAAATTTCTTTCGCTGCAAACCATGAACATCTGCTTATCACAACTTCAAAGATCTATATTACAAGTTCCATTTCCCATTCTTCACACACTTTTAGAACTCTCAAGAGGTGTGAAGCCTAGGATAGAAAGAACTTCCTGCCGAAGTCAGCAGTATGTCACTAGACTTTCAACTATAATGAAGGAACATTCAACTTAAAACACAAAACCAAAAATTCAAACAGACGTATTCAAGATAAAAATGCATTTTATAAAGAAAGATCTGTTACCTAATATCAGAAATATCCCTTTAGACCCAGCCTCTAAATCATCAAACTTGATATAAGCATAGAAAGTTTTTACTAGAAACAAAGAATCACAAAACTTAAATAAGAAGTGATTTTCCATAAAAAACGTTATAGGGAATAATCACCAACCGTAATATATTGCACAAACTCGTGAGCATCTCTTCTCAAATAATATCCTTTCACACTATTTGTCAATGCCAATCATATGAAGCCTGTGAAAGAGAAGGTGTTACCTTCAATGACAGCTAAACAATACAGCTTATCAGGCCCTAGCAAATGCGAAAATTCCGCAACTCACGTTCCAATGCATATCACTCAATTAAGGAAAAACCAACTTATTGCTTTCCTCATTTTAGAAACTTAATAAATTCATGGAATCCATCTACTCAAAATGTCCCTACATAGTCCTCTACTTAATACAGAATACCTCAACAACCAAACATTCTCCAAAACTAGGGACAAACATAGTCCTATACTTAGTACAGAATACCTCAAAAACCAAACGTTATCGAAGATAGTTTCATATCAATATTTAGTTCAAATTATTCCCAAAATTTTCTGTATGAATGTCTCAGAATGTGTAAGGACATATCCACAAAGGGCTACTATAAATCATTCTCACT
Organism: Stylosanthes scabra; assembly: GCA_036250425.1. Lineage (NCBI taxonomy): Eukaryota > Viridiplantae > Streptophyta > Magnoliopsida > Fabales > Fabaceae > Stylosanthes > Stylosanthes scabra. Next base: position 18,766 of record JASCZI010000607.1, on the reverse strand, counting down.
CTAAATATTTTCCTTTTTAATGGATTTTTCTTCCCTGCAAGCATAGTAGCAAAATTCAAGTACAAATGTTACACTCGAGTTGCAACCACACAAAATTGTACATGAAGCTTTGTTTGTTACTGCATAAAAGACACAATTCAAGTGCAGCTGTGGAGCACTCGCCATTTTTTCTTCTGTTTCCATTCCAAACCTCCTAAAGTGATTCAACAACACGGGCGAATTCGTAGCACCATGATTCATGACATTCATGCACATGCAACACAATCATGCTTTCAAACTTTTCAATTCTCTCTCAGCAAAGATACTTCATCCAATTATCTAAACTCCCAACGCAAAAAATATTAACAAGGGAAAATCCACAAGACCCAAATAGCAAGTTAACAACAAAGAGTAGCAATGCATTATTTACCTGGAAGCTAAAGATCAAGAATCAGTGACTGTACAGAAGAATCATCAACCTGCTAAGAACATAACAAGAAACAAAAAAAAAAAAAAAATCAGATACCAAAAAATTCATGCGGATTATCATAAATGATGTCTCCCTATGGTGGCTGATAAGGAAGCAACGGGAATATGAAAAGGAACGTTGGTTATGACTTGAGAGAAGAAAATTCAAACCAAATACAAAAATAGTCAATGAAAAATCTCAAGCAGTAACTTTGACACATTCTTACCTCTCTCTCTATATGAACAGAGAAACAATGATGAGAATATACAGTTTGAGAAGAAGAAGAAAAGAATGAATGAATAAATTGAACAAAATTGATGAATTCTGAAGAAGAGAGAGGGAGGGGTATGAGAACTATGAACAGAACTGAGCAAGAATGAAAGAATTTTTGTCAGCAAAAGAAGATTATTTTTTTTTATTTTATTTTTAGAGAATTAAGTGTGTTTGGTTGGAAGCTGGTGAGGTTCGTGGGAGTTTTAGGAGTTAGAAACCGACTAAATTAAAAAACAGAGAGAATATTAATATTAATAATTTTAAAAATTAATGATGATTATTCAGTTGAAAATAATTAATTTTTATTTATTTATTTATTTTGTTCCGATTGGTTTTTGTTTGTGATGAGGGTTTGAATTCATTTTGTGTTAGCTGGAGAAAGTGTGTTACATTCAACAAAGGATGCTGGCGACAGATTAAACGTAGAAAGTCAAAAAGGGAAAGCAAAGATACTGCTTGCATTTAAAATTATATACTATAATTATTTTATTTTATGGAGACAGAAAACCATCCTAGTTGGATTGCAATTAGAATTTAGAAGGATTTGTTTTTAATTTATCAAATTATTTATTATTATTATTATGTACCTATACTTATCTTATAAATTTAATATATATTTTTGTTACTTTTTATCTATAGATATAAAAATTAGTTATTAATTTCGATATATATAATTTTTTAATTAAAATCAACTATTAAAAATACTAAACAATAATATTTTTCATAAATTTAAAAACTTTAAATAAAAAATAAATCATCTCAATTTTTTTAGTTAATATGGTCAAATACAATATGTTATTGTTTAATTTTTTTTATCAATTCCAAATGATATGATTGTAGTAGATAAATCATAAATCAATTGAAAAATCACACTTAATTGCATTTGAAAGGAACTAATCTTGTTTTCTTCTCTTTTTTATTTCCCTTTTTTTTTACAGTTAGGTTATATAATAAGTGATAATTAATTTGAAATGATCATATAAGATAAGATTGTAACCAAAATAGAAGATGATCATATAAGAATAATAAGATCATTTAACTTATTATTCCAAATTGCAAAATCTTACGTTATGGTCTTCAAAAGACTTTGCATAATACCAGAAATGCCCTTGGTTCAACAATTTTTTTTTTCTCTCAAAGACTTTGCTAATAAGTATCATATCATAACCATCTGTCACGGCAACACGTCAGTTTGACTATAATGTTTTTCACGTTCTTATATTGTTGGGAGTATTTGGAACACAATCATGATATAATATGCCAATGTATATGGTGTGCATTACATAGTCAAATGTTGAATATGAATATGTTTTATTTTCCCCCTCCACACTCCTTCTCCTCCTCTTAATTATTCTCAAACGGATAATTTTGTTTGTTTCCATTGTGATTCTCTGTTGTTCATAATTAAAGAAACAAATTATTCTTAATTTTTCCCAAAGAAATTATGTATTCTTAAATTTGAATAAATAAATAATTGCTATAGAATATTTGGATATAGATTTTCTTGTCCTTATTGTTATTTTTGGGTCGTGTGTGCTACTCCTTATTGTTATTTGATTTGGTTAAGATTCAATTTTATATATATATATATATATAATAATAATAATAATAATAATAATAATTAAAATACACAATTGCAAATATAAACAAGATAAAAAAAATAAGAATATCAATAATGGAAAAATGATTCATTCTCTGTGTTTCTTCTCTACTTCTTTATTTCTAGTATTCTTATGTATGTTATTTTTCACTACAATAATAAATATAAAATAATGTTTAATTGTTCAAATAAAGAAGTCACTATAGGGCACCCAAAAAAGAGAGAGAGAGAAAGAGAGCTACTAAAAACATAGACGTTTTTTAGAGTAGAAGAAAATTCTTTCATATAATTAGTGATGTTAGAATATTTTTTTTAAAGTGAGTCATTCTGTTTTTTTTTTTTTTTTTTTATGAATAATGCCACACCTTTTAACATTTCGATCTTTATATCCATATAAAAATATAATTATTATAAGCGGATCATAAAAAAAAATAATTAATACATTAATAATGACCGTATTTTATACTAATATCGTATCTATTAAAAAGATGTATGGATAGCATAATCGATCTTTTATCATTATTTTATATATATATATATATAAAAAAAAGAACACGAGGGAAACAAAGGAAGTAAAATTACCGGAAAAAAAAAAAGCAAGGTGGATAATAAAACAGATATTTGATGAAATCACGTAGATGACTATCGACCAATAATATTGAAGGGCAAAAATGGGATTACCACGAAATAGGTCAATGGCACTGTTGGAGTGGATATAATTTTGGACCACACCCAAAAGCTGAATTTGAATATTTAATTTAATTAGCACGTTTAATTAGGTAAGTATGCCTTAGCCCTTAGATATGAAAATAAATCAGCATTTTAATGGTCATCATTCTATTTTCTTCGGGTTTGCCATATACTTGACTTTGAATTTGAGTTGATGCATACGCTTCATGTATTGTATTATGATGGAAATGGAAATAATTGACCATTTCGCCCAGCATACCCTAAATTATATTTGTTTTTTTTTCTTTTCGCAAAAGTTACATTTAATTATTAATTAATAAAGATAATACTTGATGCAATTCTAAATTAATTTTTTTCTTTTTTTGTTTTTTTGTTACGGTGGTTAAAAGTTTATCTTGATTCAGGATTAGTTCAAAATTATCTTGGATAGTTGGATTATCAACTTATAAAAATTTTATAAATTATTCCCTTTACATTCCACAGAAAAAATTTAACCCCAAAAATTTTCTATAATTGAATTGAGGTTGACAATATTAAAATTTAGATAGGGTTTTAAATTTTAGTCTAATCATATATTTAATTCTTCAATCAAAATCTTATTCGCATTCTGAATTTTTCAACAAAATCATTATTTTCGACTATTCCATAGAAACAAATTTATTTTAACATTTTTTACTCTAACTTGATCTTAAGAGGATTAATTAGATGACTATGACTGTCTTTTCTAACTCATCTTATTCGATCACAGTGGGTCAAGTTATCAACCTAATTGTAACACAGATAATTCTCTATTTTCCTTTGTCATAATTCGAATTCGTATGTTAGTCTTCTCTCATTTTATTTTATTTTATGATACAAACCTAAACTATTAATTGAAAATATGTAACAAATTTAATATATTAAAAAAATTAATCTTCATGCAACCAAATTTTGTAGAAGGTCCAAAACAAAGGCCTAATCACAACGCACTACACTTTTGAATTGAGATGGCCTAAGTTTCGGAATTTCAAGCAATGGGATTGGATGAAGATAAACATAGACTTGTCCAACACAGTCATAGCAACAAACACATAAATAAATAAAACAGATTAATAGAAAGAAAATACAGGACACGGCTTCCAGCAGGTTAGAGTAGTTATGGTCTTTCTTTTGACACATTAAACTCATGAAAAGTGTTTTTTATCTCATTGACCCGTTTGACACGCACATAATGCACACGTTTTCGTCTTTTAAAATACAGGTACAGGTAGATTATTTAATCAAATGTTTTTAAAATGTTATTATTAGTCAAGCAAATTGGTCTTTAATTATGAAAAATAGTGCACTAATGTGCTTATTACATTTATCTTATTTATTAAATATGTATAATAATAATCAATTTAAGTTTAGTCAAGATAATTAGTATTTTGTTCTTTTAGAATATGGTCTTAAATTAGATTAAGTTAAAAAAACTAAAAATAGCAACCCACTAACCAAACATATATTTGCAACACATTTTAAATTAAAAATTTTTCCTAAATATATTATTTAAATATATGAAATATCAATTAATATTCATGAACACATTAACACACAAACAAATATTTTATCTCACGCGCCCCAAAAACCTTTCACATCGTAAAATGTGTTTTTTTCTCTCTCCTATTTTTCCTCATCTTCTTCTGTTCTTCTTCTTTCTCTTCCTGTTCCTCTTTTCTTCGTTTTTCTTTCTTTTCTTTCTTTTCTTCTTCTTTCTTTTTCTTTTTCTTCTTCTTCTCCCGTCGCATTCTTCTTCATCCTCTTTTTCTTCTTCTTCTTTTCCTCTTCTTTTTCCTCTTCACCGCTTCCGCCTCCATCTCCGCCCCGCCTCCATCTCCGCCCCGTCTCCGCCTCCGTCTCCGTTTCGTACTCCGCCTCCACTTCGTACTCCGTCTCTTTCTGTTTTTTTTTTTTTCATCTTTCTTTTTTTATGTTACGTTGTTGTTGTTATTCTTCTTCTTCTTCTCCTTCCTCTATTATGTGGTTGTTGTTGTTGTTCTTCTTCTACCTCTTTTCCTTCTTCTGTTACGTGATGATGGTTGTGGTTTATGTTGTTTTGTTGTTGTTGTTCTTGTTGTTGTTAAACCAAATTGAGCAGAATGTTAAATCAATTTGAGCAGAATTTTGATATCCAGATGAATAGAATCCGAAATCACTTTAGCATTCACCATTTTAGGGTTGCAGAATTTTCATATCTAGATGAATAGAATTCCATATAACTTTAGCATTCACCATCCTAGGATTCTGCTCAAATTGATTTAGGATTCTGCTCAATGCATTTTTAAATTCTGCTCAAATTGTTTCAGGGAATGTCCAATTGTATATGTTCGTGATATATTGAAATGCTCCTCATATTGATTTAGGATTTTTTTTGTGTTTGTAGTTTGTGTTGTTTTGTTGTTGTTAAACCAAATTGAAGAGAATGGTAAACCAATTTTAGCAGAATTTTGATATTTAGATGAACAGAATCCCAAATCACTTTAGCATTCATCATTTAAGTGTTCAAGCACTCATAATCAAACGAAAAACAAAATGGAAAACGAATTTGAGCAGAATTTTCATATCTAGATGAATAGAATTCCAAATAACTTTAGCATTTGCCATCCTATGATTCTGCTCAAATTGATTTAGGATTCTACTCAATGCATTTTTAAATTCTGCTCAAATTATTTCAGGGGTATATTCAATTGTATATGTTCGTCATGATATATTGAAATGCTGCTCATATTGATTTAGGATTTTGTTTGTGTTTCTTCAATGTTGAATTTATGTGTGAGTTTCTTTGTGGTTTGAGCTTGATTTAGATTTTGTTTCTGAGTATCTAGGATTCTGCTCATATTGATTTAGGATGCTGCTCAACTTTTTTTTTTTAAATTCTGCTCAAATTGTTTCAGGGGTATGTTCAATTGTATATGTTCGTCGTGATATATAGAAAGACTGCTCAAATTGAGTTAGGATTCTGTTTGTATATCTTAAATGTTGAATTTATGTA
>JASCZI010000606.1:3764-22839 GCA_036250425.1 Stylosanthes scabra | reverse complement strand
AAACCCAAATCCACCAGCTTAGAAATATAACAAGCAAGTTTCTCCATACAAATGACAAAAAGGTATGGAGACATGGGATCACCCTGTCTAAGACCTTTCTTAGGAAAAAAACTATCCAATCTACAACTATTCCAAAGCACAGATAGAGAGGAGGCCTTCACACAAGATATAGTCAACATAATAGTTGAGCGAGAAAAGCCAAAACTATAAAGAGAATGTTCAAGAAATCTCCAGTCAACTCTATCATAAGCCTTTTCTTGATCAATTTTAAAAGCTAGTGTACCTTTTTTGGATTTTGTACACCTATTTTGACGTTTAATTAAGTTATTTATTTCCATGCTAAATAGAAGATTATTTCGGTGTTAAATAACACAAAAACTAGCACTGAAATAAACTTTTATTTGATATCGAAATAGTTTTCTATTTGGTATAGAATAAATAACTTGGTTGGTCAAATAGATGTACACCTAGAATTATTGTTAAAAAAAAAAACCAAGACTCATCTTCTTGCAAATGTTATTACTCATCTCACTTTCTACCACTAATGCCGTGTGTTTGTCGACGACTTTGTTTTCAAACCCGAGCTTGTTTGGTTCATTTTCTTCTCTTGTCCTCCAAAATCTTTAGCCATTGTCTTAGTGTTTAGAATAAGGGTAAAGGACATTTATGCCTTTAATGTTTCAAAAATTGTACAAATTCACCACTGACTTTTGTGAAATACTTAATAACCCCTGACCTTCGGAAAAACAGTACAATTATACTCCTCTGTTAGTTTGATTCGGCTAAAAAAAAAAATTACTTATGTAGCTACTAAAAAAACGTTTGTGATTCTTCTTTTCCATCATGTGAGTGATTTTGTAAGGAATTCTATTGAAAGTTTTTGTTTCTTTTAGCCGAGTCAAACTCATAAAGGGGCATAATTGTACTATTTTTTCGAAGGTTAGAGGCTACTAAGTATTTCATAAAAGTCAGAGATAAATTTGTATAATTTTTTAAAAGTTAGAGGCATAAATATACTTTTTCCTTAGAATAATGGATCTTATATCCTTCACTAGTTAACATTGCACATTACAGATTCTTATATATACCTAGCATACCCTTGCTAGCTAATATTTTCTGTGTTGCTTTATAAAAGGACATGCTTCAATTTCTAGCTCGAGTCATTATTTTTCATTGAGATATTCTATCTTGCAAAGAAAGCAGCTAATTTTCACTTTTTTTTTTAATGGTGATTGTTGAGGAATTGATGAAGTACAAGTTTTAGATCCTTGAGAATCCATGTTATGGAACAAGTTCATTTCCTAACAAATGAACTTCACAGTTTGTCTCAAAATTGTAACAAACTATCTGAGAGTTTGGAAAAGGAAAAGAAAATGAGGAGTAAAGTGAAGAATACCACGATGATGACTTTTGTTTATTTGTTACTTCCTTTGATTTATGACAAACTTTATGTTATTAGTATGATTTCTTTGTATTATGTTGGACTTGACTTTCTTTCATATTTTGCACATTATATATATTTGTCATGAGTTGAAATAGTTGACAATGTTAAATTGCAAATTATGCTAAAATTATTGTATAATCAAGTTTTATGCATGTCTGATCTGTTACTTTGTAGCCAATAAAAGAGGGAAAAGCTGAAAAAATTGGATACTACCTACAAATTCATTCGTCACAAAATTTGGAAAAAATTAATGCTATTATCGACGGATCCAATCCGTCTCTATAGGCCAAGAAAAATGGGATTCTAGATTTAGATTAGAGATGGATCTCATACAAGAATCCATTACTAAATCCCCTTGCTATTATGGATATGAGGAAGTCTTGGAAATCAATTCTTTTTTGAACAATAACTAACCAATAATATATTGAGAATGTCATAAATAAGTGATTATTTAAACGAAAATAAGTGATCATCCAAAGTAAAATAAGTGATCATCTAAACGAAACAAGTGATCATCCAAAGTGAAGTAAGTGATCATTTAAAATAAATTTTATTCAAACTAAAAAAGACCGTGAAAGTTGACTTAATAAAAAACAATAGGAACATGAACAATGGAAGAATAAGACGAAGGAGGAAGAAACAACGACCGCGCCGATAGTGATGTAGGAGTTGCCGGTAAAATCACCGCGCTGACTGCGGGCCGGGTGAAGGAGGGTGGGTTGTTGGTGCTGTCAACAAAGGCAGGTTTGGAGTAGATATTGATATCGGTTTTCTCCATGAAAGGGGTAGATGAAAGAGATGAAGAAGGGGTTGTGTTCTATAGAGTATGAAAAAGTGCATGGGAGAGAAGAGAAAATAGAGAGAGGGATTGTGTTGTGGTGGAAAAGCAACACACTGTTACACTGAGACGTAGAAAAGAAAAAGATTGATAAGTTTAAAATTGCTTAGGCTAAGCGTGGAACTGAAATCACGCGTTGTTCTGCGATTTTGGTTTAATCGAAAGAGAAAGAAGAAAGGTTGAAATTTTATTGGCCATTATTATTCAAAATCTTATTGGCAACATAGCACAATTGTATTGATATTTGTCATTAGTTCGTAAGAATCCATCACAAAAATTTTGCAGTAATGCCAAAGATTCCAATAATATTATATACATAAAATTATGTATGATAAATTAAATAAGATAACTTTTATTATTATTTTCCAAGTGTACTTAAAAAGTTAATAAGGACTATGATAATAATGAATTACAATTAATCTACAAGTATACCTCTTTTTACTAATCAAGTATCAACGAAGCAATTTACCTCATGCGCCCCCGTCTCTCTTTCACTTTCTACTTCAACATTTTTCTCTTCGCACTTTCTTCCTTGTCTTCGTTCTTTCTTCTTCTCTCTCGTTCTCGTCGTCTTCTTCTTCTTCTTCTTCATCATCTTCATCTTGTTCTTCATCTTCTTCTTTTGTTTTTTGCTTCGAATTGAGTTCGAATGATGGTTGATTCAGCTTCGAGTCCATCAATTCTCTGCGAATTGAGTTCGAATTCTGCACCAGAGGAAATTGTGGAAGTTTCCCCTAATTTTTCAATCAATGTTTGTGACTTTTTAGGTTTTGATTGTTTTGATAGTGGATTGTGTTATTATGATGTTCAATTCACTGTAGTTTGTTAATTCATGTGATAAATTGATTTTAATTGTTTTTTATTCTGAATGTGTGAAAGAGTTGTTTGCATTGCCTTTTTTGAGTTGTTATGTTAGATTTTTTGTTCGTTATGTTTATAAAATCTGTTAACTGTGTTTACATTTTCTATTCCACGACGATTGCTCTGTTTTTGCAGTTATTGTTCTCGCTATTGGATTGTTTATTCTGAGGTTCAATTTAATCTGTAAAATCTTCAGTCATGCTAGAAAATTGATTTCAATTGTTTTTCAATCTGAATCTGTGAAAAGTATTGTTTGCATTGGTTTTGAATTGGTATGTTTTCTTTGTTTGGTTTATTACTATTAAGTTTATATTTTCTGTTCATTATATTTATATAATCTGTTCGCTGTATTTACATTTTCTGTTCGACGATTGCTCTGTTTTTGCAGTTATTGTTCTTGTCATTGGATTGCTTGTTCTAAGGTTCAATTCAATCTGTAAAATCTTCATTGATGTTCGAAAATTGATTTCAATTGTTTTTCAATCTGAATATGTGAAAAGTGTTGTTTGCATTGGTTTTAGATTGGTATGTTTTCTTTGTTTTCTTTATTATTATTAAGTTTAGATTTTTGTTCGTTATTTTTATAACATCTGTTCGCTGTGTTTACATTTTCTGTTCGTTAGTAATTGATTTTGCAATTGATTGTGTAATTGCTCTATTTTTGCCATTTTTGTGCGATGTGGATGAAGAGTATATCCCAAGGTTAGGATGACTTTTCTAACATGTGAAGAAGCCAATGCTTTCTACAATGAGTATGCTGACGCCAATGTTTGTTAACCTTTTAGTTAAATAAATAAGAAAAAGAAGAAGCGCAGGTACAACAATTCTAAATTTCATAAAGGAAAAAGAAGAGAAATTAAAAAAGAAAGAAATAGCAGCATTGAAATCTCAATTTGGTATTTGATAAGGAAAACAAAAACAAATAAAAAACCTAATCAAATTCAACGAATAGATTTTTCAAACAGAACGAACATATTTTTCAAATAGAACGATCATATTTTGGAGGTTCCTAATTTCTCAATCTGTTTACGTGTTTTTAGGTTTTGATTTGTTTGAATATTGTTAATGGCGACGACGCAACAAAAGAGTAAAGCAGTGGCGACAAAAGAAGAAGAAGAACCACGTAACAGAGGAAGAAAAAGAAGAAGAAGAAGAACAATAACTACTACTACTACTACTATCACAACGTAACAGAGAAGGATAAGGAGGAGGAGGAGGAGGAGGAAGGAGAAGAGGAAGAGGTAGAGGCGGAGCCAGAGTAAGAAGTGGAGGTGGAGGTGAAGGCGGAGGCGAAGATAGAGGTGGAGGCGAAGATGGTGATGAAAAAGAGGAATAGAGAGAAGAAAAAGAAACAACAGAAGAAGAGGAGGTAGTGTTGTGTGTGTGTGTGAGTTGTGGTTGTGGTAGTGGAAGCGTGAATAGATGCGCGTGGGTGAGAGAGAGTAAATTTTGCTTGATTTGACTTGGTTAGTAATATTAAGTGTACTTATAGTAGTACTGAATTAATTAATAGCTTACCGATTTCTGTAGGTACAGAGTAACATCGTATCCACTATCTTTGAAGATTTCATAAGCCAATTCATTGACAAAGTTATAAAGTGCTAGGAAGCACAATTTCATGTAATCTGGGAGATCATCAATGGTATATGGATCCCATCTGAAATAACAAAATTAACATACATATAAGCATTTTATTTAATTTTTATTGTAAAAAATTCAAATAAGGTAGTTTTTAGTAGGACAAAAATATGATTGAGGAATATAAATCATTGCTAACCTTTCTATTGCACATGTGAAAAGCTGTAACTCTTCAAAGGTTCCATAGACATCATAAACATCATCAATTGTGGTGATTAGGGCGTTGACTTTTGTTATGACTGTTCTTATGTTAGCAAACTCTGGCTCAAAATTACTTCCAACAGTCCAAAAGTAATTCTCTACCATCCTATCTCTAGCAAAACTCAACTTGTCACCCAGCCCAGTGCTCTTCCACCATCTTTAAAAATAACAATGATTATTTTGGCATTAGTATTAGGAAGTTTGAGGTACATTTATAATAATTATATTATTGTTATTAAGTAATAATTTAAATTGCTTTCTAATAAATTTTGTTATGGACAAATTAGTTTTAATTAATAAAATGGTTAAGTACTATTTTGATCCTTATGAATTTGGACAAAAATCAAAATTGTTCATAAAAAAATTTTGTGTTCAAAATCGCCCCAGATGTTTATGTTTATTTTAAAATTGTCTTTCTGATCACAATTTCATTAGAGACAAAATAGCTCCCTTCCTCCACCACTATTGATCTATTATTGCCTCTCTGTCCATGATAACCAACACTACAATATTACAAAATTATTCTTTGTGGCATCACCTGCTAGTACAACTTTGTAATAATATTTATCTAAATCAAATCACATTTCATTCGTAATTTTGAAAACATGGGCACCATACTTGTTCATAACCCCTTTAGCTCTCTAAACTCTTTCAAAGAAATAAGAACTTTAACAAAAACAACAAAAAGGATCAAAATCAAAATATGAATATTTTGTTCTTGTAGTGTTGTTGATTGTGGTCACCATGAAATGGAATGTAATAATGATGGGGAAGGTGATGAATAATCCAACGGACAATCTTATTCGTTAAAAGGTTTTGTGGTAAGAAGGAAGATTTAAAAAATAATAAATGTTACGGCCGATGATTTTGGAAACAAAAAATCTTAAGTATCGTTTTAATTTTCGACCAAACCATATAGAACTCAAAATAGTACTTAACTCTTAATTAAAAAGAAAAAAAAGTAAAATTTTGTTTATGTTCCTAAGATTTAAAAAAAGTTTCATGTGTATTCACTTTTTCTATTTAGTAAAATAAAATACACATATTTTTAATTAAAAAATAAAAGATAAAAAATAAAAAACAAACAGGATTAAAGCACCAAATATATTATGTTTTTCTAATAAACTAAAGATACCAATAATTGAAATTTGAGATCATCAAAATTATTGCCTTCCACTAGCAGTTACAAGTGTTAGAGTATATTGGTATTAATCAGTATCAATTAGTATCATGAGTTTATTAGTTTAATATTTCTCATAATTATAGGATTTTGTTATTATTCTGATTCTCTCTTCACCTATAAATAGATTAGTGCATTATACTATGGTATACACAACTCTCATATAATTTCTATAAACAAATATATTTTTATTGTGTACTCTCTCTCCCTTTCTAACATGGTATCAGAGAGCTTAGGTTCTTTCCAAATTTTTTTTGGAATGGAAATTACACATTGATATCCTCCTTGAACTCTAGAAGTTTCTTTGTTTTGTTCTTGGTACACAAAATTTTTTTTTCTCACTTCTTTTTTTTCCCACTTTTTCGGACATCTTTCCACGCCGTTAATTTTCACCTTCAAATACAGTCATGAGCCGCTTCAAGTTCCCGACTTCTCCTCATCTTCACCTTGTTGCTTCATCAATTTTCAGTGTTTATTCTGTCAATTTCATCTGCACCTCACCTTGGCAATTTCGCAGTCTCTTTGTGAGAGCTTTGTCTCCACCTTGGCAGTTTCGACAATCTCTTTGTGAGAGTTCCGTCTTCACCTTATTATGGCAGTTTTGCCAATTTTTTTGTGCAGTTCCATTTGCACCTCGCTCCGGCAGTTCCGTCTGCACCCCGTTCCGGCAGTTCCGTCTGCATCCCGTTCCGGCAATTCCGTCTGCACCCTGTTCTGATCTCTCTATGGAAGTTTTGTTTGCATTTCCTTTCGGCAATTTCGTCAATTTATTTTTTTTTAATAAGTTTCAAACTCAAGTTGATACTTGAGTTTGAGGAGGGATGTTAGAGTATATTAGTATCAATCAGTATCAATTAATATCACGAGTTTATTAGTTTAATATTTCTCATAATTATAGGATATTAGGTTATTATTATTCTGATTCTCTCTTTACCTATAAATAGGTTAGTGCATTGTATTATGGTATACACAACTCTCATATAATTTTTATACACAAATCTTTCTTTATTGTATACTCTCTCTCCCTTTTTAACAGCAAGGATGAAGTGACTAGGGTGCCGTTGATGTGAGAAGAAAAGACAAAGAAAAATTGTCAAGAATCTACTAGCTAGAGATTGTCTTGACAAGAAATTATGGTGTTGAAAATATTTAAATCAGTTCTTAAATAATTTTTTATTAGACATTTTGGTGTTTAAGTAACCATTATTTATTTGTGTAGTATAAACATATATGTTGTTTCATAAACTTTTAAAGTATATTATGTATTTTAACATGTATTTTATATGAATTAAGGTCTATATTAATTAATGATCACCTTGATGAGTCTTTGAGTTCCTGTCGGTATATAGTCTGAAGAATGTTGAAATCTAATTTAGCTAAGTGAAGGAGTGTTGGGTTCATGTGTTTGCTTTGTTCATATGCATTAATGAACCATTGAGCCTCCCATCTAGCAATTCTCCAATGTAATGGAAGCTCCAAAGCATGATTAATTAAGAGTGATAAGTAGTGCTCATCATCATTATGATTATCATCTCTTTCATCATTATTGTTGTTCTTCCTCAAATATTCTTTCAGATATTTTGTGGTGAAATCTCTAGCTTCATCCAATACAGTTTCATTTTCCATTGAATGAAATGAGGCTTCGTAAAGTGATAGCATTCCCTCAACATCATTTGATAAGTGTTGATTCAACTTGTCCATTTCATCTTGAAAGCCTTGAAAAATATCTACAATATTCATTTAAAAAATTTAAAGAATTTTTAGTTCATATAAAACCTATACTTCTTTTTTTACTCTATAAATTCTTTTTTAGTTTCGATATTTTTTATTTACACAACAAATCCAACCCTTAAAATTAGCTACTAGTATGTATTTTGTATTTCAATATATATTATACACTGATAACTGATTTTGGTGATTGATTTTAATTTGAACTTAGTATAATCCTTTTCAAATTAAAACCGAAGATGTTACACAAATTCAAAAAATTAAACTATTAAAATGGTACCCGAAAAGTTATATTGCTGATAAAATAATTTCGAAAGATAAATTAGTTTAGAATAATTTAAAAGTATATTAAAAATATTTGTATTTAACAAATGAGTTATCTATTTAATCTGAATTTTTGTTGAAACATTTGAATAACTATTTAGACAATACATAAAAAAAAATATAGAGCGGAATTCAATCCATATTTGTTTTAAAAAAATTTCGTTAACAAAGTAGTCTTTTGAAATAATAAAAATAAAACCACTTCATGTTAAATAACTCTTAAGATCACGTCAAGATATGATTTCTAAATTGTGTAGAATATATATTTAAGAAGATAATAAAAACCTGTGGATATGTCATAACCATGTTGCCTTAAGAGTCTGAATTGAAGTGCTGTGGCATATAAATTCTTATTCATATTAATTATTGAGTTATCCAGCATCATCATGTTGTAAATGTTGTCCAACATGTTCTTGATTTCATTATTAAAATGATAGGCAACTCCAAGTCTTTGCAAGACATCAATAAGCTCAAGTTCATCAACACCATTTTCCACCTTCCCAAACACCTTTCTTACTTCTTCCAGTAGAAATTGCCTTTTCTCTACGTACACATCACCCTGCATTGATAAATAAAAAAAATTCGTGAAATAATAAAAAATTCAGTCTAAAACAATTTAAAGTTATTTTATATTATTTAATTATTGCTATCTATTATATTTATCTGTTTTTCAATTTTTATTTTTAAATTTTTTTAAAAAAATAGTGAAATTAATAAAATCTTATTTTATATTTTTTAGGTAATACAAAAATCTCGATCCAATGGGAAAAATGGAATCCTCCTCCGATCTTATTTCAAGTTTTCATGTCTTTCTCTACAAATTCTTAAAAATATAGAATATTATTGAACATCAAATATAGAAACTCTAAAGCATATATTATTGAACATTAAAGCATGTATGTATTTCTTGAAGTATCAAGCCATACCTTATATTCACTACTCAGTGACTGAATATAATCATAATCCCAAATAGACGGTTGAAAAAAATTCTCATATCGACGAACATTTTGTTGTTTATTATCAGAAACTTTATTTGATGCAAATTCCTTTTTACATAGAGTTGGAGAAGGGACTCTGAATTTCCTGATGGCTACGAATGATGATGAGTTTCTCTTCGGAGGAAGAAGAAACATTTTGGTGAATGTGGATGGAGTTGAAGAAGAAAGTAAAATTGAAAGATCCATTATATTTGGAAGGGAAACTATAAAGATATATTTTTTTTGATAATTGCAAAATAATTTATGTGAAGCCTTTATATAGGTGATGCATGCAAAGCAAAACTTCTTTATATGTACGGAAAGTATATCGTGTGTATAATGAGAAGCAATTTTTTTTCAAGTTCAAGAACCTCAAAAACAGACATCTTATTAAAAAAAAAAAAAGAGACTTAGCCTTATTAGTACACAAATATAAATAATAACACAATAAAAATAAGAAAAAATATAAGTAATCAATATTTTTTTTAACCAATAAATCAGTCAACAAATTAAAAGAATATTCAAAACATTAAAAATAGAACATCATATACCACATAATCAAGAATTTTTAAAAATCAAATATACATATAACTCTCTAGATACTTTTTAGAAACAGAACATATAAAATCTAAGAAAATAGAACATTCAATTTAAGTTATTAGTTAATATTGATTGAATTTTTATTGGTTATCTAGCATTACTAAAAAATAATCAACTTCCAATTAAATCAACTCGCAACATCAAAATAAAACAAAGAAAAGGCTCACAATAAAAAGAGATGTTTTGATGGTGAAACTGTGAAAGTATCGATTGGTCCTTAGAGAGATGTTTGGAGAAGAGACAGAAATTGAGAAATGAAAATTGAGAAATAGAAATTAAAAAATTAACAATAATTCTAGGTGAACAAGTGATTTTATCAACCAAGTGGTTAACCAAGCAAACTTAAACACGCATTCTTTTCCCTTAATATAACGTCAAACCAAATATTTTAACCAAGCAAATAACCAATCAAATCTGTTGTTTTTCGTTTTTCATTTTCTTAGTTTTATTTGCGTGATTCATCATTGTTTTCGGCTTCCTCTGTTGTTGGATTTCGTTCTGCAACTTTCATCATCGTTTTCTTCTTCGTTTTCTGTTGTTAGAAGAAGAAGAAGAAGAAGAAGAAGAAGAAGAAGAAGAAGAAGAAGAAGAAGATGATGATGATGATGATGATGATGATGATTATGATGATGATGATGATGATGATGATAATGAAGATGATGATGCAGATGCAGACATGAAAGAAGGAAGGAAAGAAAAAAGAAGAAGAATATGCAGATACGGACTTGGAAGAAGGAAGGAAGAAGAAGAAGATTTTATTTCTGCGCATTATTGCTTTCTGTTTCTGCGCAATGTTGCTTCATTTTCCGGGCAATGTTGCTTTCTATTTCTGCGCATTATTGCTTCATATTTCTGTACATCAACATCAGCAACAACAACAATGAAAACAGAGAAGAAGAAGAAGAAGAAGAAGAAGAAGAAGAAGAAGAAGAAGAAGAAGAAGAAGATGATGATGATGATGATGATGATGATGATGATGATGATGATGATGATGATGATGATGATGATGCATACCTAGAAAAAGGAATGAAGGAAGGAAGGAAGGAAGGAAGAAGAAGATAATTTTATTTCTGCGCATTATTGCTTTCTGTTTCTGCGCATTTATGCTTTCTATTTCTGCACAATGTTGTTTTCTATTTCTGCGTATTATTGTCTTCTATTTCTGCGCATTATTGCTTTCTGTTTCTGCACAATGTTGCTTTCTATTTCTGCGCATTATTGCTTTCTGTTTCTGCGCAATGTTGCTTTATATTTCTGTGCATTATTGCTTCATATTTATGTACAGCAACAACAACAGCAGCAGCAGCAACAACAACAACATAAAACAAAGAAGAAGAAGAAGAAGAATGAAGAAGACGAAGTTGACGAAGGAGGACGAGGAGGAATTGAATGTTCGTGAATGTGAAGAGTGGTGGTGAGAGTGGGAGAGTACGTGGTTCGTTACATTTTCGTTTCAATTAGTGCGTGGGAGAGTGGTTGTTTACAATGAGCGTGTGTATACACGTGTTTTTAGGTGAGAGTTATGGTGTTGTTTCAAATTTACTTGGTTAACCACTTGGTTTATAAAACCATTTGTTCAAATAGCGGAACTGAAAAACTAAAAGATAAAGATTGAATTAATTGATAAAAAATAATAAAAGTTAGTACTAGAATTTTAAAAGTTGAGTAAAGGTATTTAATAGAAAAAATTATTAAGATTTTAATTTTTATCTAAAAAAATTTTAGTCGTTGGTATCTTTAATTTCTGAAGATACTGAAGAGACTAAAATTTTGAATACAGTGAAATATTTTTTAATTCTAATTTCTAGTGAATAAACAAAATACTCCATCTCAATTTTTGAAATTTATCCTACTACCTCAAATTAAACAATACCTAAAGGTTTAGTTAAAAGATTCTAAATTTGTGATTGTTAGGCCTGACATACAAAAAGAAGGGTGTTTATTTCAAAAGTTTGCCCTAGAATTTGTGATAATAACAAACCAAGCACATTCCATCAAGTAAAGCATTCATGATTTGGCAGGTTTGGCAGTGGGTCTATCATCTATGGGTGTTTTCAACTTTCCATAAAGGATATTGGGCAACCTTTGTAGAAGAATATGAATTGTAAACGTGCTGTATTTGGAAAAGCCCAACCTATATCAATATAGGAAATAAAGAAATGTTTCTAGCATTATGTGATTATTAACTTCCACTACAATGACATCACTTCAAAAGGAGTTCACTTAATATTTGACATTGTGAGTCTTTTAATTTGTGGTTTGTATTTGGTACACACATTTTGTGAGTCTTTTAATTTGTGGTTTGTATTTGGTACACACATTTTGTGAGTGTTTTCTCTTTTGCACTTGCAACACACACCTTTTAAACCGATTTTTAGATGATAAGCACTAGACATTGTACTTTATCGCTGGCAAAGAAGCTAAGTAGCCATTTGTAAAACATACTAGACTCACAATTATTGAAAAATAAATCAATTATATTATATGTATATTAAAAATTAGTTATTAAATTAATTACTTATATAAAATATATATTAAAATATAATATATATCTAATAAAGGTGAGTTTAAAATATATGTATATCAATTTTTAAAATAGTTTTGTAACATTTGATAATTTAAAAAGAAATATATATTTTTATTACTTAGTTCATTTTTAAATTAAAGCCCATTTAACATTTTTAAATTAAAGCTCATTTTACAAGTATCCTGAAGTTGAGGTTCAAGTGTGAGTTAGTACTAAAGTTAGTCTCACATTGAAGGAAATAAAGAGAAGTGATGAGTTTATAAGATGAGAGACCCATTAACTTAACACCTTAAGATTTTGAAATAAATGTGGTGTTTTCTCATCATCTTGTGTTTCTTCACTTGGTTCCTCTCCGAAAGGTCTCCTCGACGATTTTTCTCCTCACGGTGACCCAACAAGTGGTATCACAGCTGATGGTTGATCGGCATGGTTGCTCCCCATGGCGGCGCAACACCTGATAGGGTTTCTGTGCTTTGTTAGGGTTTTTCCTTAACGGAGTTGCTATGCCGTTATGGTCAATATTTGCTCCCTTTCTTCTCAATCTTCTTTTCTTGAGATGGAACTTGGGATGGTGGAGAGTGTCAGCCGTTAAACCAAACTCCATGAGACTCTTCCTTTCGTGGAACTATCGGGGTTTGAGGAGACCTCTTGATAGACCACAACCTAAAATGATGTGTCAATCCAACTCTCTTGAGTTGGTTTTACTATAAAACTAAAAACTAATTTCTATGTCGTTGAGCATAATTTCAGATCTTGTGACTATAATAGTTTCACTTTTATTGATTCTAATGGCTTATCTGGAGAATTGCGTTTGCATAGAAAGAATTTGTTCTCTAATGCTTATGACAAGCTCGAAATCTTGGAATCTTTGAAGCCCAAAAGTTGTTTTCCTCGCTCATAATTAAATCGATCTTCAACATGGAGAAATGCACGCCAGTGCAGACTCTCCTTCACATTTGGGAGATCCCCAAATTCTTTTGTATGTCCCTCATTTGGATTTTGTATCTCTTTCATTGAAGAAATGCAAATACCTAGCTATCTTTGAAAAAAAACTCATTTAACATTTATTTAATTTTAACATTCTTTTTCATTTATATTTAACATGTAAGACCTTGATTTTTTTAGAATTGAGTCTTGAGTAAATTAGTATTAATTTCATTAATTCAAGAATTGTTAATTTTGAAATTTGTTTAATGAAGATGATTTAATTTGATAATTAGAGTTCAAATATCAAATAATTAAGAAATAAAGGGAATTAAGTATTTAATTTGAATATTAGAGGTTTAGTATGATCAACTTTATAAAAGAATAAATTAATAAAATTAGAAGAGTTACTTAAACTCACCGATGAACTCTTATATTTATTTGGATAAAACATAATTTTTCTCCTAATATGTTCAATTTTTTTAGAATACTCTTAATATTTAATTTGTTTTAATTCTTAATATTTAATTTGTTTTAATGTTATTAACGTTTTAAATAAATTTTAATTTTTACTTTTAAAGTTAATTTTTAAACCTGAACAAAAAAGATGGTTTGAAAAGGAACATTATTGTTCATGCCTTCTTCTCATCAATAATTCCGTCCAAAGAAATTGGGTAAAGTAAAGATTGCTTCAACCAGGTCACACCATCCATGAAAATTTCCAGTTCTTTATGTAACGACCATTCCTTTGAGTTTGTTAGTGGGTGCGTGTCTACCTAACTCTTCTTTATTCTTTCTTGAATTTGGATGATTAGGTTTTCAATTCCAATTGAGATCACATGCATACACTTACACTACTACACTAAACTAGGGGGACTAAGACACAATGATTACAACTACACGTGACGTGATATAATTCCATACATTATTGAGTTTTTAATGATATCAATTTTTTTCAAAAATTTAAGTTGAGAGGATATGGGACGCACTTATGAATAAGTATCTCTCTAATAATGCACTTTCTCAAAGGAGCCTCCCCGTAAATTTTTTTTTTTTTTTTCACTTTGGCTTATGCTCAAAATACTTTTTTATGGGATTGATAAATTCATATTTTATGTAAAATTTTGTGCTAAAAAGAATGAATTTTATTAATTTAATTACACTTATCCCTTATGATTTGAGGTTTTTATGAATTTTCTTCTAATTAATTTTTAAATGCGAAAAATATACTTTTTAATCCATTAATTATCAAATTAAATTCAATTTTTATTCTATTCGACGTCATGATGTGTTTTTTTTTTTTTTTTATATATTTTAAGGTTAAGAGGCATTAATAACTTGAAATGAGTGAATGAAACATGAGAAATTGAGAGAAATTCACAAAAAATAAATAAAAAATGAAAATTGACAGAAACTATAGAGGTGTGTTCACACCATTGCTGTGTGGACATCTTAACAATCACATGCCATACTTAATGAATCATATGGGTTCACGTTTCTAAGCTCCAAAAAGGATTCAAGCATCAGAGTTTTTGAAGTATTTAAGGAAGACTTTCAAGAGAAAAAGGTAGGGAGAGTTTAGGGTTAAGTTTCATTATGTTTTAGTTAGTGTCTAGAGAAAGAAGCTCTCCCCTTTCTCTAGAATTAGGGTTAGTTTATGTTAGTTTTATTTTAATCTTTGTTAATTATTGCAATAATTAATCTTTACTTTCATCTTCTTTTCATTCTCTTTTAGCTATATTTATTTATATTTTCACACTCTTATTTACTTTGTTGTCATGAATGCTTGAATTTTAATATAATAATTTGATATTAATAAATGATTTCACTTATGTATGGATATTATTTATTTATTATTATTCTTCTTGTTGTTTTTATGATTATTGCAAATTTGGTGATAATTAGATGTAGATTCTAATTAATTGAAAGTTATATTTGAATATGCTCATCTACCATGTTTTTTATTAAATCCCTAACTTTTAGAGTAGTTTTCACATTTGGTTTATGACTCACAATTAGGGTGATCTTGAGTCACCATTGTTCCTAATGATTGATATTTGAAATTAAAGTTGTTTGATTAGTCTTGTTTTTCTTAACACTAATCTCTTACAATTAAATTTATAAGTTGATTAGGAGTTGTGGTTGGATTAATTGTTCAAATAATCTTGTTTTTACTAACGCTAATCTTTCGTTAAGTTTAATTAGTGAGTTAGTTAAAAATTGTAATTGGAGTTGATTAAATCTAATTAACTTTTTCAAGTTGTAGAGATTAACTAATTAGATTTACTATTCCTAGAAATTATCATAATCCCTAATTGGTGGCAAGAATAGTGATCTTTGATTCCCAACCCTAAACAAGCCCTTTAATTAATTGAATTCCAATAGATTTTTCTCTTTAGTTATTAATTATGCTTTCTTTAACTTGCAATTCTACTTTGTTGTTGTTTGTGTATTCCCTAAAGGCCAAGACTCTTAGCCGTGTGTTATGTGTGGAGAGAGAATAGGAATTGACGTTTGCTCTGAAGCCGAAATTGTAGTCTGTTGTCTGTTATTATTGAATTGATTAGCATGGGTGATTAAGTTGTCATGTTATTATTAATGTAGATAATTATCGGGCTTTTTTATATTGGACTTTTTTTTGTTGGAAATTGATATAAAAAAAAATATATAGTTTACAATCGGACACGAGTTGTCGTTTTACCTTTTTTTTTTTCTCGTGTTGGTTGAAAATTAAGATAACTAGTGAGAAATTAAAAAAGTTTGAGATAGCTACACATATGAATCGCTTTGGAAGTTCACAATTTGAAAGGCTATAAGATGGAAATGAAAATATAATACCAAAAAATAAAAATAAAAAAAGAAAAATGTGAAAATGAACGGAGTTTGGAGGGTTGAATTAGGACTAAAATAATAAATTGTTATATTGCTTAATTTTTAAAATTTTAAACTCATATTAAAATTATTATTTTAAATTACTAAATTGTTTAGTTTGCTTAAAAATAAAAAATACTTATTTTTATATTTTTAAACTTTAAACTTGGATTAAAAATTAAATTTAGAATAATAAATTACTAAATTACTTAACTTTTTTAAAACCTTAACCAATTTCTTTAAATTGCTTCTTCAATTGGAATACTCTTATTCTTGAAAATCTCCTCCTTTGAATGCTCCATACATACCAAATTGTTGCAAGTAAACACACCGCCATCTCTTTTTTTCCATCATAATAGCCATCTATGAGTACACAATTCACCATATTAATATACTACACTAAATATTTCAGATAAAATAGCAATTGAAAAATAGATGATAACATGTTTTATCATGGCTTCACAGAATACACATTTCACCAAATAATTTTGTATTATCTCATTAGTTTTTTCCCAATATTTAATTTCTCATATTACCCCAATTCTTCTTTAATATGCATCTTTTCATTATATTCCCTTTCAAACTCTCCATCTAGCAAACTTCACAACCTTCTCACATGCAAAAAATTCTCAACACACACAACAATCCTCCTAACATATTCACAGACTCAACACTCTCCCAAACCACCCCATCTTTTTTGTACAATACTGAAATCTAATGACTTCTTTTTGCCTCAATAATCCTCAGAAAATCAACAGAGTTCTTCCTACATACTCTTTTCAACATCTCAATCTTACCGTCTCCCCAAATACCCTTCACAATCCACAAAGGCAATTTCATTTCAGTTTGGATTTTGCGCCTAACCTCAATTTTTTTTTGTGGCTAACGTTCTACCTTGTATGCACGGTGGTTTTCTTTCTTGACGTTGCTTCTTTGGTCTCAAGCCTGCTTTCTTCTTACCTTCCACCTTACGTTCCACTAGCCTCACTAATACTTCGTCCTCATCACTGCTATTAAAGAACAAACCTCCCCTACCCTAGACGTCCTTCGATTCCAAGCCTTAATCAAGTATTATCATTAGAATTTTAAATTGCTGAATTGCTTTATTTGTTTAAAAATAATAAAATCTTAAATTATGTCAACAACAGTATTTTACTATTTTATTTAAATAAAAAATTCTAGTGACACATAAATTCTCAAACTCAATATGTATACTCCATAGCAAAAGAGTTCCTAATCATGTAACAAACTCTTAAATTGCGTCGACAACAACATTTTATATTTAAATTTTAAAATTTTAAAAACAATTAATTATGATAAGAAAATGTTAAGAATTAAAAAAATTCTAATACCGACATTTAAACACATAAATCCTTATACACAATCTTTAGATGTCATATTAATAGAGCAGTTTTCCAATTGTATTACTACAAAGATAAAGATTAAAACAAAGATAAAAATAGAGATACTATTATTTATTTATGTATTTATTTATTTTTCCCCTTATTTATTTTTCCTTTTACTAGGTCATAGTCTACATTCTTTTTTTATTAATAGTAAAACGGAAACTATATAATATATGGGTTTGCACCCGAAAATAAACTCCCCTCCAAGGGACATCACAAACAAAACCACAATCCACAGAAACGATTTTTCAAAAAACAAGCACGATCCACCAACAATCAAAGTCCCTCATAACAAGAAAAAGCTCAGCTAGTTAATTAATTTCAATTAACCCTAATTAACTACCCCAATCATTTCAGTCACGACAGGTAAAAGATTGTCTCTCCTAACGTCATTTCCTGGCCAGTTTGTCCTCCTCTAGGAGCAAGCAAACTCGTCAGTTTATGAATGGAGACACGCCTTTTTCATCATGTGTAGAGGCATATCATTTTCATCACCAGAGCATAACCCTTCACTAAATTTCCTACAAAACTTCCCTTTTCCTCATTGATCGATTTAATTGCAACCTCCACGAGAGATGACCCGGGACTAAACTCCCAATTTTATATTTTTTTTCCATACTTTAAAGAACCTTCAAACTTTCTAAATTTGATTGCGGGAGTTAGTGTTTAGAGTGTGCTACAATGACGCAATACTCAATTTTGAGGATTTAAACTCCGAACACAAATTTTTGTGCATCAGTAACCGAACACAAATTAAATTCTATACTTTTCAAACAAAGAAGCTCTAATAACATATTAATTATATACAGAGCAACTTACCAAACTAAATGCATTTGAAGTAAATATTGTCAAATTACACTCTTTGGTTACAAATGATCAGATTGCACAAAAATCACATTTATATAGAATCTGTGCTAGGCTACCATGGATTCCAAAATGTATAGAATACATGTTAACCTTCCACAGATTCTTAGTGAGTGAGTTACATGCAAAATGGAATCCTTGGCTGGCTGCCATGGATTCCACAAACCATTGCAGCCTGCCGAATTTTGTGTTTCTTGGCTCAATTGTTGGTTTATATTAGCTGAATTTTTATTGGTTATTGATAAGCCGCTCGCAGCCGCTCTCGCGGCTGATTCGGAATTCCTTAATTTAAAAGCAGGATTTCGTTGTAGAGGAATCCAGACCAGCTATGAGAATGACGGCGAGGTCATCAACAGAAAAAGGTGTCACAGGGTGCAACCAGTTTAAAATACCGAGTATGGACTCGGGTCGTTCTGCCTAGGAAATGAAGGCAGTGTTTTTGCATTTGGTTGAGAAAAGAGTTGGGGTTGCAGTTGTTTGTTTGAGAGCAGAGCGCAAGAAAACAGATTAAAAATAGCAGTGAATTAAAGAGTGTCCGGCTATGGGTTGAAATACTGTGCGTCCCTATGATCACTACCGATCCCAGATTGGATGGACTGTCACTTAAAGGAAACTAACCACCACAGGGTGGCGGAGTTAACCCCTATCCGAATGTCCTAGTCATACACAATAGCAGGGGACCTAGGTCTTAA
>JASCZI010000605.1:7930-24030 GCA_036250425.1 Stylosanthes scabra | reverse complement strand
TAGCAGTTAAAGTTCTAACCAGTAATTCCTACCAAGGCAAACGAGAGTTCTCCAACGAGGTAGCATTTAATATACCTCTTTCAATATTCTAACATCTGCAATTTCCAGCTATCCCAAATTTTCTTGGTAATATTTAAGTACAGTGTTTTCCTTTCTTTTCCCACTATTTACTTTTCTTCCCCTACTCATGGCAGCTAAATAAAACTTAAATCTGAGAAAACTAGTTTCATCGTTCTTACTAAATTCTGTTTGTGGCATGACATCAAATAGATATATTTAATTGTTTATGTTTGATCCAGGTGACTCTTCTATCAAGAATTCATCACAGAAACTTGGTACAGCTTCTCGGTTATTGCCGTGAAGAAGGGAATAGCATGCTTATTTATGAGTACATGCATAACGGGACTCTCAAAGAACATCTTTACGGTAAGCCTACATGATTTAATTCGAGATTTGCAAGTCCATATGCTCAACTATGCCTAATTTATTTTAGGCCCATTAACACATGGACGAAGCATCAATTGGATTAAGCGCCTCGAGATTGCAGAAGATGCTGCAAAAGGTTTACAAAGCTAACTCATCATTAACAATAACAGTATTAGTTATGTCCCTTTAATTTGTACATTATAGATCGCAATGTATTAATTGTATTAATTTCATTGTACTTTGTTCAGGAATAGAATATCTTCATACAGGATGTGTTCCTGCAGTCATACATAGAGACTTAAAAACCAGCAATATTCTTCTTGACAAGCAAATGCGAGCCAAGGTTTCAGATTTTGGCCTTTCAAAACTTGCTGTTGATGGAGCCTCCCATGTCTCTAGCATTGTTCGGGGGACAGTAGGATATCTTGACCCTGAGTAATTTCCTTATTTATTACCAAATTTAATGCACAATCTCTTGATTTTTGTTCTGTGACTTAGACTATACTCAAATTTCCCTATGGTCTGATACTAACTGCAAAGCTTAACATCAATCCTTCCCCTATCAGGTACTATATTTCTCAGCAGTTGACAGACAAAAGTGATATTTATAGTTTTGGAGTTATTCTTCTTGAACTCATATCTGGTCAAGAAGCGATATCAAATGACAGCTTTGGCGCTAATTGCCGAAACATAGTCCAGTGGGTGAGTTTTTCATTTCTCAACAGACAGAATTTTGGACTGCCGAGCTAATAACTCTAAAATGTTTTTTAATTCTAATTATAAATGACATGTTTTATAATGGTTGAGTGAAATTATATAGTAGTGAGAAAAGATATATAATTATTTAAATGAAGTAATATTCTTCCATAAGATTACAGAGTATAGAGCAAACTATTTCAAAACGGTCCCTGAATTTTCATTCGATCTTCAAATGGTTCCTGAATTTTCATGTTGCAACACGTGGGCTAATCGTGTTATGGCACAAGGAACTACATCATGTTGACGTGCCACGTCACTAACTGACAAGTTATGTTATTGCCCCTCATTACAAGTGGTCGAACCATGTGTTGACACGTTACACTACGTCAATATGCTACGTTAGCATGCTGTTAAGGCGAGACATTTGCGGGACTAACGCAAGTCCCTTAGTGAAAACTTGGGGACCAAATTGAGGCAATTGAAAATTCATGGACCACTTTGAAGCTCAAGACCTCGAGTGAAAATTTCAAGGACCGATTTGAAGCTCGAATGAAAACTCAGGAACCATTTTGAGATTTAATTCTACATGGATGCAAAAAAATTAGCATGTGTTGAATTATTTATCAATTGTTCTGCAGGCAAAATTTCACATTGAGAGTGGAGACATACAAGGTATCATTGATCCCGTGCTAAGGAACAACTATGATCTACAATCAATGTGGAAAATAGCGGAGAAAGCATTGATGTGTGTTCAACCTCACGGACATATGCGGCCGCCGATATCAGAAGTTCTCAAGGAGATACAAGATGCGACCGCCATCGAGAGAGAGGTCGGAGGCAATTCAGACGAGTTATCAAGAAATTCTCTTCATTCTTCCATCAACATTATTGGTTCCATCGATCTGGTTGGAACTGACAACTTCGTGTCTATTGATGAATCCATGGCACAGCCTACTGCAAGATAGATCTCTGTTGTAAACACACCAAATTTTTTTTTTGCCTGATTTTTTCCCAGTTTCTTGAATTTTGCAGGCATTGCTCATTTATGGTCTAAAAGGTTTTTTGCCTTTTAACAACTTTCAACCCATGTCCTATCATTTTTTCCCAGAAAAAAAGAAGCTTTTTTCATCCATTGTTCCTTCCGGGCTCCCCTCCAAATATGTACACTATTTCAAGAACATTGTTACCAAAAGGGAAAAAAAATTACTCCGGTGCTACTATTTTGTACCAGAAGGCACCTACGTGAAAAATGCCAATTCTAAACATGGAATTGTCGCAGCTGATACCCTTATCTCATATATGCTGCACCAAGGGTTTAATTCCCAGTTGAGAAGAACCTATAATGGGTGCGTGAGTATTGAACTTAGATTGGGGTTGTCCAATCCAATGATAAAACTTTGAAAAAAAAAAAAAACAAGGAATTGTCTATGCTTGCGCCTTCCATGGTGGAAGGGTGGGAATGTGAAGGTGCCTTTAGCGTTTGCGGCTCTCCCTCCACTAGCCTTAACTTGAGCCAACCCTTTTACTAGAATCAGATTGTTCCTGTGGTATTTTTTTAATGGAGCAGACGTTATACACCGACAAGCCATGGGAGCAATTTGATTCCATTAAAGGGAAGGGTTGATGGGGAGAGGCGTGAGAAGGCTGCGCTGCACAGAGGCGGAGCTTTGCTTGGACAATAGGGACAGCATTCATTTTGTTTGAAATTTTTTGTTTTTTACTACTAGAATAGGATGATTGAAATGGTAGGAAAGAATTTAAGATTTGGTCTAAGGGCCAAAATACTAGTTTACCAGTGAATAAATACTTAATATTTCAACATTATGTCCACGTTCAATTTCTATTATTTCAACCGAAAAGAAAATGGACTATGTTTGTTATTGTCCTGTTTCTTTGTATTCCTAGTACTCTACTAATTTCAGAATGAATCAATATCATGAGTTGTTTCTTAACGTACCAAATTGAAGGGTTATCTATATACTTCATGACTTAAAACTGTCCCATATATCATCAGACCAGCAGAAGCAAAATCGAGAATGTCAGCAAAGAGCTATCCATGAAAGGATAATATGATTAAACCCTTTATGATTTTTGTTGGAGAAAAATATTAGTCATGCAACTTCATCAAGTGCTAATGCGCTATAGTCCTTGTTCTTCTTCTTCCTCTTTTTGTTTCATTTCAGTAAAAGACCAAAATGTTTATGGAAAATAAATTTGGTAACAGTGATAGCACAAGGCAAGATAATTTACCTTGCTTGTTATGTTTCTGCACTATTGAGACCATAATCTAACAAGTGATTGAATTCATTAAAAAATTAAGTTGCTGCATTGACAGATTTCTTTCATTTTGGAGCCTTTGGCAAACTTTGTTAACATCAACCAAATCAAAAGAAAAATAAGAATAAGAGCAAGGTAAGCAAGAATATTGTCTCCTTTTAAGCTCTCTCTTCCTTCAAGAACAAGAACAAGGTCAACCAACCACTCTAGTCCAGGTGCTCATCATTTTATGTAGAAGAATATTATTGATCAAAACAAAATGGAGTAAATAACTGAAATCAGTAACAGTGATAAAGCACAACACAGAGAGAGTAAGTGACTACCCCTTTGGATGCCATTGAACCAACACAGATATTAAATCCTGCCAACCCTAACTCATAGTGTGTTGCTGCCCAAAAGTGTGTGTTAGAAATAGCAATGTCTACAAACCTATGCATGTTCCCAGGAGCAAAGGTTGCTTCTTATGGTTGAGCAATACTATTGACACCTCCATCATCATTATCATTAGTTCTGCAATTTTGTAAGGATCAGTGAATTGGATATCTTCCATAGTAGTACTACTCTTTCACTTCAACACGTGCACTCTAATCGCTTTTGCAATTGACTCAGCTGGAACCACTTCATACTGATATTTCACTTCAAGACGTGCTTCATATGAAAGCTCTGCATGATTCCATTTGTTTCCAGAACCTGTTTCATCATAATTATAATACCTTATCCTCAGCAGATAAAAAATATATAATAGATCCATTTTGAACTCCCACCGGCCACAAGATGGGTGTTACTCTAACTGGGGAAGGCTGCTTATCCATGAGTAGGATTGCAATGCAAAGAGCTTTGGAAGGGAATTTGCCACGAAACCAAAAAGAAATAGAAGCTCCCCTGCTGCACTTCTCAAACCAACTTGGTATCCTTCTTCCTGGCAAAGTAAACCTGATGTTTCCATTCTCATATAGCTCCTGCAAATTTTAGGTAGACCCGACATTATTAATTTAATATGCATTATGATGTCATCTACATTGTTAATAAATTCAAAATGATCATGACCTGATTGAGTAACATGCTTGTGCACCCGAGACTCAACGATTTGCAGTTTACTGCTGAGAAGTGTTCCAAGTTTGGTGAAATCCCCCTAATCTCCAGAAGATGCTTGCAGTCATCCACTTTGAGGTCTATTAGAAAGCGAAATTGTTGGATGCATTCAGGAAGGACTGTGAAACCATGCAACAGCTAACAAGAAAAAGTCATCTGACAGGTTCCAGTTTAGGAGATTAAGACATGTCAAATTTGAAGAGAGAAGGGAGTGAGTGAGTATTCCTTGAAGCCCCTCCTCCTCCTCCTGCATTGTTGATACCCTTCCCTCATTGCCACCTCCAAATATATAACATTGAAATAGTTTTGGCATCATGCCAATGACACTTGGTATCCTGTGTATTTTATTTCCAGTCAGATACAAATGACGCAACCCATAAAGGTTACGAAATGAACATGGCAAATCTTTTATGCCAGTGTGACTCAGCAAAAGATTTGTTACATTTTCCATTCTTTCAAGTATTTCTGGAAAATTTGCAAGGCTGTAGCCTGTAGCAGCTAGATTAGATGGAGTTCCTCCAAAGAGGGCAAATCCGCAAATTGACAAAAGGTGGAAAATTCCTGAGCTTACCACAATTTTCGGCTTTCAATATTTTAAGTTTATGTAGAAAACCAACAGAGCTGTGAACTGTAGATAAATTCTTACATCCTTTAAAGGAAAATTCTGTAAACTTGGAAGATTAGACATATCAGGTTTCTCTTTCAAAGAATCACTATAGTCAAAATTCAAAACTTTCAAGGTCACCAACTTCTGAAAAGAATAAAAAAGAAAGAAAGAAGACAAATGAATAAATGTGGTAGTGTGAATTTACTTATGGACAAAATTATAAAGATGAATATAGTACACTTACCTTGGATACGCTATCCAACTGGGATGACATATAGAGATTATTGAGTAACTTGAGTATGGAGAGTTTCTCCTGTCGAAAATCATATGGAAAACACTCTGAAGGATATCTCCACCATTTTAATACTCTTAAACTATTTGGAAGATGTTTGGGACTTTTAGGAAATCTACCATTTTTTATGATAAGTGTTTTCAGGTTGTTCATATCTTTAAAAGCTGTTCCATCCCACTGCACTTCTACATCTTTAAATGAGGGAAATTCCACATAAATGATTTCCATGGCATCAGTCCCCTTTCAACACAAAAACAAAAACATGAATAAATTAAAATACATGTGTATAAACATAATTTTCAATAAATTTATGTAGATTAATTTTTCACTTACTTGATTGTCTTCTAAAACTTTAACTACATCTTCACACAGCCATAATCTACTACGCTTTCCTGGTATTTCTGGTGATTTTTCTATTATGATTTCTTTGCCCATGTTCTTTATCAAATCATGTGCGATACTCTACTCTTCTGATTGATCTTTATGAGAGATTTTTCAACCAACATTCCAATATGGTGCCTCATGCAACTCCCATAATGAGCTTGAAGTAGATCTGTAACTTCCATTAATGTGTATCCTTTAAAACAACAAGCAATATCTAGAAAAACACTCTGTTCTACTTTCCCCAAAGCATCAAAACTTACTTGAAGTATTTTATGAATTTTATTATCAAGAATTTTTTCAAATTGATCTAATGCAGATTCCCACTGTTCTACATCTTTTGCAAACAAGTTAGAACCTATTACTTCTAGAGCCAATTGAAGCCCATAAGCATAAGTTACTGCTACCAGGTATTAGTTTTAAAAGCTTTCCAAGAAAGAAAATGCAAGGATTTTTCATCATTTAAACCTTTCACCTCGAATATCCTATTAATTCCATGAAATGTTGGTAAAAGTCTATCCCTTGTTGCTATAATGATCCTGCTACCAGAACCAAACCAATCAGGTCTTCCAACAATAGCTTTCAACTGCTCTAGCTCATCAACATCATCTAGAACCAAAAGAACTTTCTTTCGACATAGCCTCTTTTGGATCTCTAAAGTTCCTTGTTTACTACTTAATATCCTCCTCTCCTAATATCTCACGAAGAAGGATAGATTGAAGATGTGCTAAACCGTATCAATTTGAATTTTCTCTCACATTTTCTAGAAAGCACCCACCTTCAAAATTGTCAGCAATCCCGTCGTAAACTGCAGTTGAAAGTGTTTTTTTTCCAATTCCACCTATTCCATATATCAAGAAGCGAAGCTACCTCGAAAGCTGGGGACTCGAGTGCAATTGGGTAATCAGCAAGAGGAAAAGCTGCACAGGGTCTAATCTCTTTTGGGATCTTTTCCACGATTTTTGCAATAAACATGTGTTCATATCCATGCCTGCAAAATCCTGACTTGTTATTATACATATACACGGTGGTTACATACATACAAACATTTCAATCTTCTGATACTCCTCATTTTCAATTCAAACTACCAATTTTGTAATAATCCATAAGTATAGTTTGTTTCTAAGATTATTTGAAATTATATATCAAGTAATATTAAATTTGATTCATGCATACACTAGCACTCTTTTTAATCATAATAATTTAACTAAACTTTATAGCTATTGACATTCGTAAATAACGATGCACTAAAACGAAACCTACCATGAATGTCATCGCTGAGAGTTTTAGAAAAATCTATAGAAACAAATCAATAAACTAAATAAAATGCAATATAGTTTATGGTAAAATAGTTTGCTATATTAATTCAATTCCTTTAACAGATAATCAGGCCCAAATTTAGGGTTTAGGGTTGAGGGAAATTAAACAAAACAAAAGAAGGTAAGGTAGCCAAATTTGAAATGATAGCCTGACAAATTAGCCACTTTATGCACAGCCTCCTTCCATTTGTGCAGCTTGTTCATGTCGTTCTTGAATCTCATCTCATGCTTTGCCATTGATTCTCCAAAACTGTTTCTTTGATGGTTCACATCATAAGGATCCACATCATAGAAAACTCTTCAATTGCGCTTAGAAGCGAGGGTGTTATTTCACTTTCACTTTTAAGCTTGCCATCATCAAAGAAGGTGTGGATTCCTTTTGCGGCAGAGAGCTTCATAAAGATTGCCAGTGAAACCGTAGCCAGTATCTTTGCCTCTAAAGCTAGTAAAGACATCGTATTTCAATGGATAGTTATAGTTGAAGGAAGATTGCAGATCAGATCCATGAGAAGCAGGAAAAAGGGACAATCAGAATGGTTGTATATATGTTGGAGAGTGCTGTGATCATGGAAAGCAAAGTTGTGATCATTAATAATTTATGGTGAAAAGAAATACTAGTAAACAAGTTCATTGTCCAATTCATCGATGGCAATAATGTAATATACACAGACACAGTAAGTACAAAAGCTGAAGCTTTCTGTTATCAAAAAATTCGCCGTCCATTATTGACAATAAAGTATTGCTGTTAAATAATATACGGAATTCCATTGGACATGTGCTATGTTCCTTATTATATAGGAAAACTTTCACCTATGCCAATGTACTTTAGTGGCATATTGCTATGCCATGATGCAGAGACGTTGAAATATATACTAAAAAATTTTGAGGGTGTGGATGCCTTAAAAAATCATGTGGTAGAATAGAGAGAGAAAATGTAGGCAACTCCCTTTACCTGTCAAATTGGGAACCAAAGCAGATCGAGTAACAATTTACATTGCGATTGCAAGTCTTTTTGTCATTTTGTGTATGAGATGTTTATTGCCGAGCCGTGCAAGCCAATGGAGATTGAATTGTTTTAAAGTATAATTATGCAACATTGCAAATTTGCAATGATAAGAGGTTAAGGAAATAGATAACTTAAAATTCACAAATGTTAGTTATGTTTATTTATATGTGAAAAAAAAATTAATTATTTGAAATTATTTCCTTTCATATTTTCTGCAAATGCTAAATAGTAATTATTAAATTAAATATACAATTATTTAATAAAAGTAATTATGTTAATCAAAGAAATAAAAGAAATAATATTAGGTGAACGGTAAATCTTGAAAATTAATTCACAAATGTAGGTTCTATAAGAATAAACTTGATGACTTTAGTGTTTTGTTTAATATTTTCATTAAGATTAAAGATGAATAAATATTATATTAACATATAATTATTTAATGAAGAAAATTATGTTAAATAAACAAAAAAATATTAGATAAATTCACCAAAAAAGATATTACGTAAAAAAAATTACAACATATTGAAAATAGACCACAAAATATTTTTTAATTACATATTAATTGAATAAGTAATAAAATATAAAAAAATGAATGAGTGATAATTTAGTAAAGTCACGTGGGGAAGGAGAGAACGCAACAAGAGTAGTTGACTATCAGGCTATTTCCTAATTTCTAGGACTCTTGTTGTCTTTTAACAAAATATTTTAAGGATTGTTTTGTAATTCCACGACTAGCTAAAAGACAAAATACACACATGCTACTGGACCGTACATGGCATAGGTGAAAACTTTCCGATTATATATAGACTTCGGCATATAGAAGTGAGAAGTCATTGTCACCGAAGATCGATTCCGGTGTCACAATCAACGGTTCGGAATTTTTTGTCGTTTAAAACAAGAGGTTTGTTGTAGCGGAATCCGAACCAGTTGTAAAAGTGATATCGAAATCGTTCTTCAACAAGAAAGTGTCACAGAATTTGTAACCAGTTTAAGATACCGATTATGAAACTTGGGTCATTTTCCCTAGGAGTTGAAAACAGAGGTTTGCATTTGGTTGTTAAAATATTGGGTTGCAATGGTGAGAGATATAGTAACAGGAGCAAAAATAATAAATGACTTGTGTTGCAAGTAATAAAAGTACTTGGTCATGAGTTGAAGTATAATGTGGCCCTATGATCACCGCTAATCCCAATTATGAATGGTTGTCACATAAGACACTTAGCCCACTCTGTCAAATGGTCGAGTGGGTGGAATTAACCCCGTTCCGAATGTCCTAGACAACTCACTAGTGCGAAGGTCCTAGGTCCTTGGAACTTGAATAATCTATCAAGTTTACCTCATTAAGGACTCAATCATCACTAGCAAAAGCCTAGCATTAACAGATCAGTTTTCACCCGGGCCTTAACCCATTCTTGTCCTTAGGGATTATTGGCTAAGATCATTCACACTTCAACCCATTACCAAGACACCAGAACATTACTCCATACTCATAAGAAACAAAATATCAAACACTTGGCATGCACAATATAGAAACATGGTGGATAATGAGAGAAAATGAAAATCTAAAGTAGCAATTGTAATAGATCAACAAGATGATTAACAAACATCAATAATCAACCAAAGAGATGACAATAGATCATAACAAATAATAATTTCCAGCAACATAAAAATAAGAACACAAGAGCAAGAGATGTATAATTGAAATAAAGATGAGCAAATGAAAGAAACAAGTAAAGATTGCATTAATTAAACAAGAGTATCAATTAACAAACATTCAAACCAGAATTAAAATGAAAAGTTTGGCTGAAGGGCTGGAAATGGATGAACAATTGAAGAACAACTATGAACTAGAAGAGAGAAAATGAGAGAGATGGAAAACACTCCCAAAAATCTCTTAAAACTATTCTAAAATCTAAAATTGATCCTAATGGGAATCCCCCTTGTGTTTCAGCTGTTCTTTCTTCATATAGGTCGAATTCGGCCTTGCAAGGGCTTTGGACCTGGCCCGAAGACTTGAAATTTCATTTTTAACCTTGATTTTAATTCTGCCAGACGGTACCGTTCGGTCACGCGGTACACCGTGCCGTCGCACGGTCAACAAAAATTGCAGCTTTTACTTCGCACCCGCGCGGTCGCGCGGTGAGACCATGCGGTCGCGCGGGTATTGGCTGAATGCATCCCGAAACGCACTCAGGGGCACGTGAGGTCGCATGGTCGAAACGCTCTCAGGGGCACGTGAAGTCGCACGGTCCTATCGTGCGACCGCACGGTGCCCTGTTTCATGCTTCTTAGCTTCCTATTATGAACCTTTTGCTTCCAATGTCTTCCTTAGCCCTTCCTATGCTTTTCTCAATCCCTATAAGCCTGAAATACACTAGTAAACATATCAATGCACCAAACCGGATGAGATTTCATAAATTTCGATCACTTTTAAGGCTAAGTTGGCATATATTTACCCCTAGGAACATATACAAGCAAATGATTAAAATCATGGTTATTCAGTAGCAATTGTATGGAAATATATTGATGAACCTCTCGATTCTAATATATTTTCCATCATGAAAAACGGGTTCATCAAAATACCCCACACTTAGAAATTAGCATGTCCTCATGCTCTAGTGAATAAAACCAAAAGGGGAATGAAATTTCGCAAAACTTTCAAAACGTAATCAAACATCACATGATAAGGAACTACACAAGGACTAAGCATTATGGATAATGTCACATTCGAACAAGGATTATCTAACCATGTGCAAAGAGTATGAGCAAAAATATTGCAGCAAATACTAACCCCAAAACATGTTAAGCTCATAATGATTAAACTTATTTCATACCACAAGAATATTCTAAATCATAGAGAGGAGCTTAAGAACCCTTACCGGATGTGTATAAGCTCAATGCACTCAAGTGTCTTGGGTTAAAGCTTTCAATTCCTCCCTACTCATGCTTTTCAAAAATTAGTTTTCATCTAACAATCAACGCCAATTGTATGTATGTATGTATGTATCATCAAGAGGGTTTTCTTAAGGTTGTAATGGGGTCAAGGTGAAGGTAGGATTTTATATTTGGCAAGGTGAGCTTTATAGCTTGAATTCTTTGATTAACCAAGGATGCACCTAGCTCTCTTTATTTTTTTTCTTCACCCAACCCCCTCCCACATACTCTTTTAACCTTAAGGCTCACAATGTGATTTGAAGATACATGTGATGCATTTTTCCTACCATGAATGATTATGGCATATGCACTTGCTTATTCGGTAGCTCTTGTTCTGCTACTTTAAAGTGACAAGAGACTTTTCTTCCTTTTCTTTCTATTTATTTTCTTTTCATTTTTTTTTCTCTTTTCTTCTTTTTTTTTCAAACATATTTTATTGTCACTTTCTCTTTTCTTGATAGCTTGTGCAAATGCATATGCTTATCATATATTTTTATGCATACATGTACTTCCTAAATGCCTTAAGATGTTTTTTTCTTCTTTTCAATTTGAAAACCCGTTTTTCACCCACTCAAAATGTATTATTTTTCTTTTTTTTTTATTCCCTTTCTTTTCTTCTCTCTAAAAGAAATTCCTAACCACTAAATCCAAAATTAATCAAAGATCAAGTAAGGACAATCATGGTTTTTCACTTTCAAGGCTTGTAATGAGGTAATAATAGAATAAAGGGGCATCAAGGCTCAAAGTTGGCTACATGGATGATAATTGACGGTTAGGCCATTTGGTATGTGAGATTTTTGAGAATAAAAACCTCAATCATATGGATACATACAACACATACAATGATGAAAATAAAGAATCAATTAATTCATGAATTGCAATCATAGAGGAGGGAACACACAAGAAGAAAATAGTGGTTTAAAAGATGTGAAACCACCTTGTTTAAAGCTCAAAATCTCTCGGTGTTGTGTGTTCTTTCACTCTATTCTATGATTAGAAATTATTTTCAAAGCGAGTGTAAGACACAAGTTTCAAAGATTTTTTTGAAAATGTTTTCATGGTGGGGTCCCAAAGTGGGCACAAAATCAGAAAACCTGTTTGAAGTGCAATCAACATCCATATGCAAAAACCGATTGAATGTGTATAGGGAAAATGGAAAAACAAAGTGTTGTTTTTCAAAACACAATCAATCTCAGCAAGTCTACCTAAAGAGTTCAAATTCTACAAAGCAACTAACAATTATCCATCTACAACTAGAAAGCAGGAAATAGTTTAATTAGAATTAAAATATAACCCAAACTGTTTGTATGCTAAAGGATGATGATAGTCCCAACCACCCCACGCTTATAATTCTGCACTGTCCTCAATGCATCTAAGCTTTGCATCGCTCCTCTCCAGGATATTGGTGCAATCGCTGCCATCTTCCGAAGAAGAAACCTGCATTAAACCGATGAAAGCTGTGTCTGGGAATGCTTGTCGGATCATATTATGCGTGTTCTGCAGCTGGTGGCCCTGTCTCTCTAAATGCCTCATGATTTCTTGGAGTGAAGGCTCCGATGGGCGCTGGATAGAGGAGGAGGGGATCTTAGAAGCTGGTGGTGGTGGTGGTGGTTGCTGCTCTGGTTGTTGAACTGGAGGTGCTTGCGGAAGGGGTATCAATCTGCCGCAGCAAACTTTGGGTTGTTCGCCCTTCCAATCTCCGTACAGGCAATACATATCTTGCTCCCGTACATTGTAGAACTCATCTCTTGAAAATTCTGGCACCTGATGTCTGATGGCTAGCCTTGCAACGAAAACCGGGTACGGAAGGAGATTACGGGAATTCCCTGTTGGCCGCTTCAGCAAGACATCCCGCATGATGCGGGGAAGGTTCATAACCCCCTCGGTCATTAGCACATAAATCAGAATGGCATGGTTCATGTCAAAAGTAGTGCCATGTTGCTTCGGATCAATGTTTGCTATTATCAGCTTGTGCCAAGCAGTGGCTTGAGCATTTAGAATAGCATTATCTATTTTCCTGTCCGGAGTAGTGTTATCTTCTGGATTGTTGGTCCAATTAGTCCCCGATCTTCCAACCACCTGATAAACCAAACCCATATCCAATTCGCCATTCTTCCTAGCTGCCACCCTTGTTAGGAACATGTCGTTCTCTCCTGGTGGAGGAAGATTGATATCAATGTCTAAAAAGCGGCGGATATCATCCTCAGTAAACGGAATCCGCCTCCCCCGCAGGAATACATGGGTTTGGTGAGCGGCGGAGAAGTTGCTGCAGAACTCCCACACCATGGTGACATTGATTGGGGGAAAGGCATTGTACATGAACCCCAACCAAGCTCCTCTATGCGGTCACGCATGGAATCTGGCTCCCTATCTGGAGGTGGATATTCCGTTCGTGCGTGATTCCTCTGTGCTCCATGGTTTTCCACCGGTCATAGTGGATTTGAGAGTCAAATCGTTCGGCTGGAAAACCCTCATCCCTCCCCCGGTTGGAATTCTTAGTCGTGCGGCTTCTTGAGGGAGTGGATGCGGAAGCAACCTCTTTTCCTTTGTGAACCATCTGATAATCAGAAACTAAACCAATCATGCAAGGATTCATAAGATTGAACAAAGATGCTATATTGATCAAGCATAAGAGTAATGGGAAGCACAACGTCATGATCAAAAATAGCAAGTGTGAGTGATGCATAGATGGCAAAAGCTTGAGCACAAATCACATGGTGATCATGTATGCAAAAATACACTTCAATTTAACCCATCACAAGCATCATAATAGCAACATGCTAGCCCAATTTCAATCTAGAACTTTGAATGTGCAATCACAAAGGACTCATGGTACTAGCATGGTTACATGTTCAATGGTGTATTTAACCAAATTTCAATCCTCGGAATTAAGTATAAACGAAGCTTAGATGCACCTAAGCTTAATTGTGAAAGATTGAATTGAAATTTAACAAAAATTTCCATTGAGTAATTTCACCGAACACTTGGCGTGCATATTTTCAAAAACAAGGTTTTTATGAAGTTGCCAAGTGTTCATGCCCAAATCTTATCAATGCAATCACTACAAACAATCATCAAACAATGGTAATTATCAATTCCATATACATGAGTTATTTAATCCTAGTTATCCTAGCAATTTTACCAACCTATACTAATGAACATAAAAATAAAAAATCCTAACATACATTAATCTAATAGAAGGAGGGAGGAGAAACTTACTTGGCAATGCGAAGCAAGCGAAATCACACACACAAAAAGGGTTTGGGTGGTTGAGTGTAGGTGAATTGAGGTTTTTGAAGAGTTTGGAGATGAGTAGGTATGAAAGGGAATGGAAGGAATGGGGTTGAGTTTGTGTTTCGGCGTGTTTTTAAGCTGCAGAGATGACCGTGCAGTTGCGCAGCCTCGACGCACTGCGCGGTCACGCGCCTTGATTGGGGGCCCATTCTACTTGGTTTTGGGCCCCGCGTGGTCGCGCGGGCTGGGTCGCGCATAAAAATGCAACTTCGGTCGAGAGCAACCCGTCCCACTGTGAGCAACCCGTCCCACCGTGAGCTCGCATGGGGGTATCGCGCGGGCGTGCGGGCTGTGCCATGGCACGCACAGGGGCATGCGGTGGCATGATGAGAGCATAGGTGGCGCGGTGGCATGCACAGGAGCACAGGTGGTGCGGTGGGGTCGTGCGAGCGCGATCCTTTGACAGAGGCCTCCAAGAATGAATCTTAAGGCTCGTGCGGCTGTGTGGGCTAGATGAGCGGCCACGTGGTTGCTCTGTTTCTAAAAATCCCATTAAGAGTTCAATATTTTTGTTGTTTTCTATCTTTTTCAATGTTTTTGGTGGGTGTAGGCTATATACAAGTCTAAGCCAATGTGTCCACCCTTGCAACACATCATCTATCAAACAAGCAAACAAATTCCAAGACTCAAACCAACAATTATACACCTTATTTACAAGAGAATTGAGTTAGAATAATTATACCATGGTGGGTGTCTCCCACCTAGCACTTTTCTTTATAGACCTTAAGTTGGACATGGATGATTGGAAGTCCCATTACTTCCACTTGGAATGGTCTTGCACCAAGTGGGTGTTCAAACTCTTGTTGTTGTGGAGAGCTCCCTTGAAAGCTTTTAACTTGCTTATCAAATCATCCACACTAGCACACTTGAGTTCAATCTTTTTCCTTGCCTTGTCCTCTTCAAACTTCCCTTTTGAGCTACCTTTTTCATGTTTTCTTCCCTTTTTGACAAACTTCACCGGTTCCTTCCTTTTCTTTTTTCCTCACTTGAGGGGGGAGTATTCTTCAACCCCTTTCCCTTTCCAATCTTGCCTTTTGAGTCTTCACCTCTTTTGTCTTCGGCTTGTACCAAAGCTTGATCTCCCCGATCCTTGTCATTGTACATTTGCATTTGTTGGGCTTTCTTTTTCCGCGATGCGGTTGGATGAGCCGAATGGAAGATTTCTTTGATGCTCCCCACTTTTAATGTTTCATCTATGTAATCAAGCTGAAAGTTTTCCGTCTTCAGAAAAGGTCTTCCAAGCCAAACTTGAGGTGTGCCTCCTTTATCTCCTTTTGTAGCTTTTATGACATGAAAATCCACGGGAATCGTCAATGCTCCAATCTTGACTAAGACATTCTCCGCTATGCCAGCTACAGTCACTATGCTTGTGTCTACAGTGGTGAATACCTCATTGGTCGTTTTTAGTGGTCCGAGATCTAGAAGTTCATATAACTAATATGGCATGACGCTTCCACAAGCACCGGGGTCACACATACATTCTCGAACCTCCACCCCTCGGATTTTGTAGGTGACTAAGCTTGGCCCTGGGTCTGTGCACTTGGCTGAGATCTCATTTTTGACAACCTTGTTTCCCCCGAATACTGTGGCTATGAAGAATGTTTTCTCTTCATCTTCTTCCTCCTTGTCGCTTTCTTCCATAACTTCCTTGCTCACATTTCCTTCCTTTTCTTCATCCTCTTCCTCCTCATCTGATTCCTCCCCATCCGACTCTTCTTCATCCGAATCATCCAACTTAGCTAGTTCGAATATCAATTCCAACAGCCAGTCATC
>JASCZI010000603.1:23866-34205 GCA_036250425.1 Stylosanthes scabra | reverse complement strand
CAAAGTAAATTGATAAAAGCTTCTTGCTTCAAAGCAAATTATCAGAGCTTCGTGCTGATAACGTGTTATAGAACTGAAGCTATAATAACATTAAAGCTATAGAAGAGATAATAATAGAAAAAGAAGAGAGAGAACTATAGAGAGAAAGAATATGAAATTCTTATTGATTTCTGGATATGAAAAACTTATGAAATCATAGCCCTATTTATAGTAAAAGATTTACTATTACATGAAAAGGAATGAACGGCTATGATTCATCTACTATGCCACATAGTAACTTGATTAGGAATGGACGGCCATGATTTATTGGGTTACTATGCAGCATAGTGCTGCATAGTGCCGGCGGCTGCCGACACCAATAATTCATAACATTTTGGAATTTTATACCTTTTTTAGATGGATGATGAATCATTTTTCTTTGTCAATATGAGTTCAACTAAGTCACCGAGAAGCTCACAGGTTTTCTCAAAATCAATGTTAAGACTTTAAGACATCCTAAAATATTCCAGGAATCATGAAGAATTTGAAGCCATAAAAGGGGATAGACTACTATAAACAAAACTAAGAACAAGAAATGAGTTAAGTTATGAGGATCATGCTGTTTCATTACATTTCCATGTTTCTTCAGAATGTGATGAAAAATGATTACACTATTTCATCAATTGAGCAACACATTACTGCTCCACCAAATCAGGTTCTTGAGCTCAGGTGCCTGCTGCATTATATCACAACACAATGCGCAGAAATAATCTCTAAACCAAATTATGTCCACCGAGTCGAACAAACCGGTTATACTAACTCAAACCCAAGCAACAGCGATACCAACATTTCGAAATTAAAATTATGATATATATTTTTCCTGCTGCTCTTGAAGTAACCTAGCTGATGACTTGGCGTCCAAGTATAGCGAACAAACTTCATCAAGATCCCCCTGGAAAATTTCATGGATAAACACAGAAGACACTAATTAGTCGAAAAAAAGGATGTAGAAAACACGAGACTTCTAAGTGCATGATATCTACTTTCATAGTTACCTTGCAGATGCTGTCTCGGCCATTCATTTTTGATACAACGCTGGCAGGTGATAGAAGTTGAACAGCATGCCTAAAAAACCACGAGTATTAAATAACACACAAAAGAAAAGCGATTGCTGAAGAGAAAAATGAAGGAAGCGCACCTTAAAGATGTCCGTTGTCCAATCTCCCCAAGGAACGCTAAACTTTCCTCGTCAACAACCAGTTCCTCTACTTGAGCACGAATAGCTAGAATCTGAACAGAAGGCAATAAAACCATATGCTAGTACAATATGTTCAAAATATAAGGTCTTCAGACTCTTCAACATATTGAAAAGAAGAAATCGACGATTACCTGTATCATTTCAGCAGGACCATATGTTTGTGTTCGAATGATTACCAACCTATCCAATAGGTCAACAGGTATGCCATGAGGACTGCTCATATCAGTTCCTCTGCATAAAGAATAGAGAGGTTAACATGTCATATTTCATCATAAGAGTGTTATAAATACAGCACCATTATCTAACTGCTAATCAATATGATCACCAAATATGCAAAGGAACTTTTATGCCTCAAATAACCATGAATAAATGATCAAGCAAATTGAGATACTCAAAATCCAACAATATTGAGTGTCCTATATCATGTACAAAGAGATCCAAACAAGACTAGATGTAAGGAAACAAATTAAACTCAATATCAAGTAAAGAACTTTGATCACTTGTTCATAAAATAAAGTAGTATAGCACTGCCAACTACAGTAATGAGACACATGAAATCAACTAACAGTTTTTACATTTCTCTCATTTAATTTGAAAAACTTCAAAAGCAATGTTAGTTTCATACCTCACATTGCATATTCCTCTGTTTGTAGCAAAAATTACTATTGGAGAGAGAGAGCTCTCTAAAGCACGATTCAAATAGGAAAAGCACTCCATATCTAGCATGTGCACCTGGTAAGAAGCATTAAGAAAAGCATTAACTACAAGAAATAGAGAAATGCAGACATTGAGAATGTAATATAGCCAACAACTAGGTCACCTCATCAATGAATAGCACTCCGGGGACAAGCTCGGCTACACCTTCATCAATATATCGATTCACAACCTATCACCAACAAAATAATAACAATAAACATAAAATTTAACCACTTGACATTGAGGCTTTTGCTTAAATCATAGGTATTTTAGTTAGCACATAAGACATGATTAGACAATACCTTGTTAATTTCTTGTCTTAGCTTGTCAGTGATTTCTGTTTTCCTGGGTTTCATCATCTGGCCCATAAGAGACAGAATATCTTGCCCACCTTGAGGTCGTGCATTGGCAGCATCCAGGTCATGTAGTGTTACATCCTTTAGGGGGAAACAAAATTCCAAATCACAAGAAGAAACTAGTAACATCAAGC
The DNA here is from genome assembly GCA_036250425.1 of Stylosanthes scabra. Classification (NCBI taxonomy): domain Eukaryota; kingdom Viridiplantae; phylum Streptophyta; class Magnoliopsida; order Fabales; family Fabaceae; genus Stylosanthes; species Stylosanthes scabra. The sequence continues at coordinate 31,782 of JASCZI010000603.1, read as the reverse complement.
CAGTGTATCAAACACAAGCTTATAGAGTGTGCCAGTGTGGGCATCTGAATATGTTTCTTTGCAAAACTTATCTGATTAATTTGTTAGTGTTCCAAAAACCAATGAGATGAAAACATTTATCTCATCTGAATTGAAATCTATAAGAGAATTTGTACCCCCAAAATACAAAGGAAATATTCTTAAAGTGTTCCCCTTCAATGTACCCCTCTTGGTAAAAATAATGGGAATTCCAGTACAATGATAAATCACAAAACTAGCAAATCTTTAGAGGAATGAGTACGTAAACATAAAAAATTCAGTAAAGGGTAACGAGTGCATAAACGTAAAATTCAAGTCTTCAAATCCAATACCTGAACAATCTCTTTTTTCTTGTGAACCTCTCCCTTAGGAAGTGGGACATACTCTTCTGCTTCAAGGTCAAACTCAGTAGCAAAAGCATCACTTCGGCCCACCCTTTTTACAGCTCCACTATTTGCTTCAATGTATATAACGTCACCAACAGCTACCTGTACATTGTGTCACAAATCCGAAATCAACACCTCTAAATTCTAATAGTTTTACATAACCATTACCGAAACAAGTAACAAGAGAAATAGCTTGGAAGTAGATAACTCACCTTTTCCTTAATCAAGGCATCATATATGGTGGGGTCCAACTTCAGTTGCTTGGTTCCTTTCACAGTTTTCAATCCAATTATCACATGGCTTATACTTTTACCATAACCGCCTGTCACACTCTCAGTTTCTTCTGGGGAGAGCTCAGTTACCTTGTAGCAACAAGACATCACCACTTGATATTAATGACAATGATATATGGAAAGGAAATTTGACAACAACCCCTTCATAATTTAAACAATTACAAATGCACAATAAGTCAATAAACCATGTATTGGATTGTGATAAATATTTAGCAAAAGAAATTCATTCTTTTTCTAAGCAAAAGTTTCTCTCAGTAACATTTTAACTGCAAACTATTTTGACTACAACATTAGGAAAATCACAAGAAAAAATTTATACTCACCTCTCCTTCATAAACTTCCTTGTTTTCCTTGATACGCAGGCCAATAGCCCGTCGAAAATTCTCCATCAGAACCTCAGTCTTCTTCACCTCGGACGAGTATACTTCTGAACCAACCATAGGGCAAAATGGAACCTGAAGATTATACACAATAAGAAGAACCACTCACAACACGAAACAAAAAATAAATTAAAAAAGAAAATTGAAACATAATAAATGAACTATAGTAGGGAAAACCTTGGTTCCAAGCTCTTGACTTATCCCAAGTGCCAATGCAGTCTTGCCGGTACCAGGTGGACCGGCAAGGAGGAGTGCCCTGCCAGCCATCTTCTTCTGCCTTATCATGTCAACCACAAGGCCACATGCTTCTCTTGCCTCTGCTTGTCCCACAAAACCAGAAGCAAAAGGCAATGCTCTTCCACTAGCCTAAACAATACATTCAATTCAAAAACAAAAATAAACCAATAGAATTGCATTCAGTACTTTAAGTCTCTAAATTAATGCATACATAACTTCAATTTCCAAAAGTTCTGGGTTTTAAGCTAGAAAAGGGTTTAAGGGGTAAAAAAAAAAAAGGAACAACCATGCATAAAAACTGAAACCCATTTAACAAAAGAGCAAAAAGTTTGAAACTTTACAGTGAGCTGGACTAAGAAAGAAACAAAGATAAGAACTTGCTAAGTGGGAAAATCATCACGTATATGTAAGAGAGCAAAAGGCACAGAAGAAGAATAAGAAGAGGAGGGTGGAAAGGTAGAGAAAGAGAACCTCAAGGCCTAAGCCTTTGATGTGTGTGTGAGTAGCAACACGTTGCTTCTTGGTAGTTGACTGAACCTCTTCTATTCTCATCTTCTCCATCTCTCTCTGTCTCTGAGGTTTTTTCTCTTTTGCAGAAGAAGAGAGTTGTAGTATGTAGGCGACAAGGAGTGTTGAGAGAAGAACAGAGACAGCATGTTTCCTTTTCCAGTGAATCATTAACGGGCTTTGGGTCCTGGGCCACACTAGAAGCCTGGATTTTTTTCAATAGTTGTAGCCCTTTTAGACTCGTAATTTTGTTCTCTTACAATACCAAAAAAATATCTCGTTCTCTTCTAGTTCAATTAAATAATTAATTAATTAATACCAAAAAAAAATTAATTAATTAATAGAATAAATACACAAACTACTAAACCAGTCCCTGAAATTTTAAGAATACGTCCTCAGGATTTAAAATATCCTAAACAATTCTAAGGTCTATGTTTACTTGATAATATAGTCATTCGCTCATAATTTATATTGGATGAAAAACGAAACAGACTTAGAAATTTTAGAAATTTTAGAAAATTTTAAGACAATTCTTTTAATTTTATGTATTTTTACGAAATAAACTATATTGTTCAACAAATATAAATGATAAGAAATAAGAACTATTTTAGGTATTTTGAAACATAATATTTACTCTAATTAACATGTCTAATACTCATTGGCCAATCACAAGCATTTAAATGAAACATACCGTGGAACCAAAAACATATAACAAATAATAATAGTCTAATGCTTGCCCAAAAACAAAAAGTCTAATATTTGTTATAAACTTATTAAAATAAAAAATTTAAAACTTTTATTAATAGTAATCTTAAGGTGTGTTATTACTTATTAGTATTAACGCATACACTCTTATATTTGTATATCTTATCTTCAGTGCAATCTAAAAAAAATAAAATAAAATAAGTAAACTCAAATTGATCTTAAAAAGAATTCAAATTTGAGATTTTGATCTCTAACAAATTTTTATGCTCTAAAAATCTTCGGAAAAATTTTTCATTCGACAGATTGGTCACTCTATCACTTACAATAAATTTCTAATAAGGCAAGTTGGACAAATAAATCAGTAACAAAATTTATTATTCTTTTGGGACAATTTTAGTGTTTATTCTAAATCAAAGTGTCCTGGTTTTCATTCCATTCATCCAGATAATGCAAAATATGAGCTGAGACAATTTCTCAATCTTCTACACAAGGTTAAGCCTTCCCATGATATTTTCATCAATAAAACATTCAATTCTCAGTAAATCGTAATTTTAAAACTTGCCTTATTTTTCTTTCCCATCAAAACCCTCCATACAAAGCTTACTTAATTCCCCTTCTAAAAAATATTAACACTGTTCAACAAACATTAGGTTCCAAGCAGAGTAAATGCCTCAATGGAGTAAACCATTTTCCCATCATTAAAAATGTTAAATATGGTAACTCAAAAGCTACTGAAAGGCACTTTTTTCACCTTCCTCAACATGTACAACAGAATGTTGGCAAATGAAAGCACTGCAGCAAGGACATGCCCACCATCTAAAATCACATATACCTGTGTATGTATGTATGTATGCACACCAAATCAGTCACATCATTTCAGTCCACCTTTCATGTATGCCAATCAGTACCTATGTTTGTTCCTACTAGGGGAAAATGGTACTGCCATATTTGAATTGAATGAAACCTCAAACCACCAAAGAATTTGTCAGGAAAAAATTAAATTTTTGACAGCGCTCTTCGAATCCAGAAACATGTCATGGGCTTGCTTGAATCCACATTCAACAGCCTGTGATCTGCAAAGCCTGCCAGTTCGCTCTGACTTTTTTCTATATTATTTGTATTCCCCAAAACGGCAGGCCTATTCGAGCATGTAAGAACATGATGTTCCGATTATGTATCCAGCTGGAATTTGTGGACTGACCAAAACCAACCCGCCAGCCTTATGCCAGTCCTCCAATGGCAAGGAAGGGTCATACAGAATTGCATTCCAGGCTTGGTTTGACCCTAACGAATGTCGCTGAAGTCTGGAAATGTTGTGCAATCATCAAGATCTGAGATTAAACCAGCTACATAATCATGTGGGACTGCTCCAAGACTCTCCGTTTCATCGAATGAATTTTCTAAATCGAGGCTAGACGGGAGACTGCTACTAGGGAAATCATCAACTCCAATGTCATCCATAGTGGATGATGCATTGAGATCAATTCCCAGATCTTTAAGTGATGGCATTGAGTGCAATGAAGGATCAGTCTGTTGGTGATGCGTCTCACTGGGATCAGTGAAGGCTCTTTTAGACTTTGACTTAGAAGGTTTACCAGTGTCAGTATTAGAAGGCTTCTGCTTTCCTGATGATTGTATCCTGGACCCGGGTTTGGATCTTGTATCATTTGTTGGAAACACTGATGAAGCCCATGCTGAACTGTCTTCCTCGCATGCTCTTGATGCCTCCCTGAAGCAGAAAAAAAGATAAGATACATAACCTAGTTTGACAAAACATGGACAAATCACTAGCATGGTTGCAAGTTGCAACTACTAGTATTGACTATTGAGGACAACCATGAACAACAGATAACAACAAAGGGGATTTATTTGATGCATAAGAAAATTATGATTCAAGAAGGCACAAACAGAGAAGGCCATATATTCTATGATTAATTTCTACATATTGAATAGATTTTTGAGATAAATGCCAAATCATAACGAGTAACTATCCTTATGCGCTGAAAAAGAGAGGTAAGAAACACAACACCACACATCAGAGTGTAAAGTTAAATCATGTACCAAAACAAACAAATTATTTTGTCTCAAGTTACCTGAAACGATTCTCAGCAATACATGTAGAAGCTCTAAATTGACCATCTTCTCCTGTTTGCTTATCTACAGATGGCAAGGGTTCCGTACCCTGTATTGATAAATTTATAACAGATGGAAATGAAGGCAAGACATCACTCTCCTCTTTCTGGAACTCCAGTGTTATATCCATCTGATCTGTACTCACTTGCATGGGTATTTCTTCACTGCGGTTAGAGAGTAAGGTTTGATCGCTCTCTTGCCTACCTCTGGTGTCATCAAGTGCAGAAGCTACTAACTTCTTGCATTGGACCAAATTACCAAATGTCATCCTTTCAGAGGATTTCTTCAAGGAATTCTGTGAATGTTGGCCAATGGAACCAAAGAAACCTTTATCAAAACAGAGACCATTAGAGGTAGCTGATGGATTTTGCCTCCGGTCAACATGTGATTTGAGCTTCCAGACACTAGAAAGCAATGCATAAAAATGTTTCTGCAGCAGTAATTCCCGATTGGGTTGCTCAGAAGCAACATCTAACAACATGCGAATGTTATCCTGCCAAAGTAGATCTTAAGTCAGAAAGAAGTTTCACTTTTCAATATACTCCAAATAAAGATGAGAATACATAGATGAAGTCCACAAACTAAAAAGAAATTATTATAAGAAAATGTGGGGATCAACATAGGTATGTAAAAGCTATCAGTTCAACCTCTGTAACTTTAAGAAGGGCCTTTCCAGAACCAGTATTGTTTATCTTCTCATTAGTTGTGCCATCCACCGAGTATAAGACATATTTCTGGAATAATTCTCTAAACCTCTCACAGCAATGGACAGGATGACGATATCTTCCCCGGTATGCCCCACCAGCAGTCATGCCATAAAGTGTTTCACTAACCAAACTCCAGTTAGAACCGTATTCATGAACAACTGCACATAACACCGCATCTTCCTGAGGTAACCAAGTATCAGCTGGTGGAATACAATCTTTAGACCAAAGATTTCCTTTTTTCATTTTTTCTGGTTTTATCATCAAGATCCATTTCACTGGCATTGGAGTGATGGATATTTTTCCTCCCATCTTATTTCTGCTTGCAGTTTTCTGTTCATTCTCAACCAGAGCCTCTGCATTTTCATCCTGCATATTGGAATCTAAATCTGAAGCAAAAACATCAGGAAGATCCCTCTTGGATTTTTTTGACTTCTTTGATCTCTTTTCTTCTTCACCATCACTTGTAAATTTAGGGTTCTTCCGTTTTTTCTGCATAGCTGAATTTGGTGATACAAGAGCAAGACTACTTATAACATCATCATCTATAGTCATTGGCTCTGCCTGTGGCTCTTCTTTTACAGATCTTGTGCCAGAGGTTAGAGATCCTTTCTTCAGAGATTTAAACTTAGCTTTCTTGGGTTTCTTTTTTGATTTGGGCTTTGAATCACCTGGAGTCCTGATGAAAAATGAAAAGTAAGAGCATTCAGAGGTGCTTTCATATTTATGGCATTACGGTTGTTTTTTTTTAATGCACAACTCAACTTATATTTTGAAGGTTCACAATTGAAGCTATTAAAAAGATAAAAATAAAGATGATTATTTTTCAGGCTAAGACGTATACAAAAACCACAGCATCCACAGGGAACAGAATTCATAGAAAAATAAAATATTTATTAGATGTAGAAACTAGCTTGACACAGATATTTCTTTGAATGCGAGTAAGGTGGAGATAGAATATAGCAAAAGCCTAGTGCTGCCTTACTTTTTAGAATTGCAATTTTCTTCCTCAGCTTCTGCTTTCTGCTTAGCTTCATATTCTAGTTCCTCCATTAACTACAAGTACACAAAGTCAAACATGTTTATCCATATGCAACAAAAAGATGACAGTAAAACGAAATACAAAACACACCCAACCCACCTGATGTTGAGCCAACGTCTCTACTTGTTGTCGATATGCCTCAGTTGCAAAATCAGCATCCCATTCTAATATAACAGAGAATGTTCAGTCAAAAACTAAATATCTTTTTAAGTCAATATTTTCAAAAAGCAATTGACCAAATAATCATCAACCATACTTAACTTCAAATTCAATAAAAAATTAGTTTTACAAATCAGTAAAAGATTTCAGGTATGACACACATACAGAGGAACATGATCTACATGTCATTTATAATATGGGGATTTCTTTGGTGAAGAGTAAAAATGGGTTAAGAGTGAAGATTTTTACTAAATTTAGGAAAAACATGTGCATTGCACATGATAAGTTTTTTTTTTTTTTTTGTGAATTTTTTCTTTTACTAAAAGAAGCAATCTTCACTCTTCACCATAGCATTACCCTTAAAATATATGTCAACTAAACTCTGCAGGAGACACATTATTTGGATGAAGTCACGAGTTAAACACATTTTTATGAGATCTAATCGGTGGCATCCAATATATTGTTAGGATAATATTCAGGAAGCAAAGGGAATAATGAGGTACATACTTTCATATACAAGAGGTTCTTCATCTTCATCAATTTCAGCTTCCATCTCATCCTTGTACCTTTCAATGCGATCCAACTCCCATTCCGTGTCCTCAATCCTGACTTCAGATTCCAAGGCTGTTTTATCTATAACTGGATCCCAAAGCTCCAGAAAACGAATGGCATAACGATCAATAGGGCGTAACTTATTCTCAAAGGCAGAGATAGCTTGCCCAGATGCAGCCATCTGTTTTACATCGGCCAACATGTCAACGTCGTCTTCTTTTAAAGTAACTGATGCTATTACATCTTCCTTGGGATCTCCATTCGACATTACTGCATTCTGTTTACTTAAGTTGGACACAGATTCACCAAACTCGGCAGGCTCATCATCCTTCATATCATCTTCATTTGCATAGTCATCATCTTCAAGTCTCCCAATGGCTTCTTCTGTAAACTCCTGGTTGTCAACAGCATCTTCCTCTTCAACTCTCTTCAATGCATTATAATCTGCTTCATCTTCCACACATTTTAATGCAGCCTCTAGGTCTGCATTAGTTACAGACGCTTCCCCATTGTTCTGGGATTTCTCCAGCATATTTTTAATTTGAAGTGTTCTATGGCCTGAAAATAGTTCCATAGGATCAAGCTTCTTGAAGAACTCAGTGTTATAACCCCCACTTTGAATTACAAGATCATCAAGAGCACGCTTCTGATTTGCTTTCTGTAAGATATTCTCCTCAATGGTGCTTTCGCTAATCAATCTATAGATATGAACTTCACGTGTCTGACCAATTCTGTGGCAACGATCTTGAGCCTGTTGATCCATAGCTGGATTCCAGTCACTATCGTAAAAAATAACAGTG
>JASCZI010000603.1:0-22504 GCA_036250425.1 Stylosanthes scabra | reverse complement strand
TCAAAAAATGCATGAGAGACCACAGCTCCATGAGATCATTCTGTAATGGTGTGCCAGTCAAGAGAATACGTCTTTTTGAGTTGAAATTCAAGAGTGTCTGCCACCTCTGTGACTTCCAGTTTTTAATGAGATGAGCTTCATCTAAGATCAAGTATTTCCACTTTTTGCGCTTAAAAACTTTGGAATCCTGAATGACTAATCTATAGGTTGTTATGCACACATGAAATGAGTTTGGTTTCAACCATCCTTGTCTTTTATGTTTCCGCTCCTTTGCACTCCCAAAATAAGTTAAAATTTTAAAAGCAGGACACCATTTCAGAAATTCAGTCTCCCAGTTAAGCATCACACTAGTTGGTACCACAATTAGATGAGGACCCCATATTCCCTTTTCACAAGCGAGATGAGCAAGCAAAGCTATGGTCATAATTGTTTTGCCAAGCCCCATTTCATCAGCCAAAATCCCATTCAGTCTCTTCTCATACATTGTGACAAGCCAATCTAATCCAATGTGTTGGTACTCTCGAAGTGAGTACTTCAGTAGAAAAGGGAACTTTGTACGCACATTAGTTGTGGAAAAAGTGATTCCAGTTGGTTGAGCTGATCTTGCTGCAGCAGCTGCATCAGTTATATTATACTCACTTTCTCCTTTTTCTGAAGTTTCATGAGGTACTTCCCATTCTTTTTCCTGAGGTCCAACAGCAGGAAGGTGCTCAGATTTGATATCTTCTTCCATAGGGACAACAAGATCCTTCTGTCCAGAATCTTCATGGATCGAAGAGTCCTCATGGTCCTCAGATAAAGCAGAAGCATAACCAGATTCATCCTCATCCCCATCATCACCCAAATCCTAATAAACAGAGAAGAATAGAGATCAATGTTTTTGCACCAATGGCTTATATCATAAGTAAAAATAAATAATAATTACTACCTACCTTTTTATACCTTGCAAGGAGTTCCTCAACAGGCATTTCACTCTCCTTTTGCAGTAATGCAATCTACAAACAATTGTTTCATCATAAGTACTAACATAATGAAGACACATTAAAAATGAAAAATATGTATAAGGCCCCATAATCTAAACATGCATCTACAAAGCAAGTTATCGCAGAATGCAAATTTCTATTCAGCTATAATCTGGGGAGAAAGATAAATAGAATAGCTTGAACCTCATCATTGGGATCAATGTCATCTACTCTTTCCAATTTTTCCTCCTCGGATAAGGTTGTTTCATCATCCTGATCATTAAAATCAAGCCAAGACTCAAATTGCCAATCATGAATCAACCAACCAAGAAACGAAAAAGAGCAAATACAAGTACACAACTCACAGTGCCTGAAACTATAAACCACTATACCCAACAAAATAGTTGACTTCAAACTGTCAGAACAAGGAGTACATATTGCCACAAAACAGAACGCAGACATAGACAGGACATAACTTCAAAATTTTGTTTGAAAGGGGAACAGCATATATATTAACATATAAAATTGTTTTGAAAAAATGATAACAATATATCTTGATATTTTCACCTGCCTCATTGATGATCAAAACAAATTGAGCCAGATAAGTGGAATGATACTTTATGGTTATTATACTTTTGTCATCAAATTTAGTATTACCTTGTCCTCTGTTGTTTGCAAGAAGTCAACATCATCCTGCCAATATTTCAGGTAAATCAGAAACATTGTTAGCTAAGAAGTTAACAGCTGAAAGTCAATAAATCACAGGAATAGAAGATGCAAAAAATGGGGAGGCATGGAGCACATACCAATGATGAATCCAAAGAATTTCATTGATTGCATGCAACATAATGTAGGCACATGTGATCAAGGATGATAACAGTAAATTGAAGGCAAAACCACATGGTTCACATTGATCAAGACAACAAAGCATCATAGGTATTTTTTTTGGTGACTAAAGCATCATAGGTATAAGTAACACATAAAAATTACTAAATGATATTTGTAGATCACAGGCCAAAAAAAAAATATTCAATTCAGAAATGGAAGAAATAAAACTTCATGCACAAGAATCAAAGGTACACATCGGCAATATAGTTTCAGTACAAAAATCAGAAAAATAAAATCTAAGTGATACACACAGATATTGAAATGGAAAGAATGGAAAGAACACATGAGAATAAATCTAAACGCAATCTCACCTCTTCATCAGTAAAGCCATGGGTAATATCTTCATTAGCCATCTCATTAGAAATGTCTTTAATATTTTCAGATTGATGATCATCATATTGAGATTGATTGTTTATTGGAGTAGCCACATCACCATTGTTTACTGGAGTAGCTACATCACCACTACTTTCTCCCTGCTAATAGAAAAGGAGAATTACAGTAAGTCCATAACTCACTTTGCTATATAAAGTGGTAAAACCAAACACATACCCGGTGTCGACCAGGGTCCATGCCAGGGTCACCTGTACCAATTTCATTGGCGCATAAAGCATCTCCATTTTCTGCAGCATATTAATCATCTTCTATGTCAAAAACAACAATAACCTGAGCAAAATAACAGGCACAAACACAATGTCACTGCTTACCATCACTACTTCTAGCTATTTTGCCACCATCTTCACTATGCTCTGGACTACTTTGTTCAGTTTGTTGACTTGCTGATTCATCTAATAGATGTTTAAAAAATAAAATAAAAATAAAAAGTGTCATAAATGCTTCAATAGTAATTAAGGCAACCTAAGCAGAAAACTTAAGCAGAGTTCATTATCACAGGATTTTCTTTAAGAACAGTATATAATGACCATCCAAACCAGCACCTTCTATGCCCCTTTCCTTTTATGATCTATATTGGTCTCCCATAGAAACAGATAGCATTTGGGAAAACTAACTGAACTCTCTTGAATAAAAGAGAAATGTTATGCGTACAAGTATGTTTTTGTTAACCAAGTCTAACCAAGTAGGCAAATAAGGTTTAGGTGTGTGAGTGAGTGAGAGTGTGTTACATGCCCTTAGTGATGAGAATAATTTTTGTTGAGGACTTGAGGTTGCACCAACTTGGTTAGACTTGGTTGAGAAAAAGCCTTGTACATGTAGCATCACTCTTTATTACAAACCATAATATAAATAAATAAAACCTTACCATTCCTATCACCATAACGCTTGAGTAACTCCTCAATTGGAAGATCAATTTCATCATTCAAAGCTGCCAATTCCTCTTGTCTATCTTCTTTGGTTATATGGGCCTCATCCTCCTCAAGGGTTTGCTCATCATCCTCCTAGAAACAGTACCTCCATTAGCATCAATATTAGTTTGGACCAATCTCATGAAATGAAACACAAATGATAATCGAATAAAAAACACAGTAATCTTCACTTTCCAAAAGAAACACATCATTAAGAAAACTCAGGGATAAAAAGAACTGTACAGGACTATAATACATGGGAGTAACACATGACATAGAAATTCTAACGTGAAAAAGGATGTAAAAGTTATACAAATAAAGATACAAACTGCAAAAGTAGAACAAAACAGGAGAGACAAATAAATGACTTCATACGTCCTATTCAAATTATCAATTGGGGTCACATTTTTTTAATAACACAAGCTTGTCAGTGAGATGAAGAGAAGAAATATGTATAAGCTAAGAGATTCTCTTTACTATTAGAAGGAAATAAGAAAAATGTGACATAAGACCTTAAATCCTAATATCATGGCTATTCACTTATTGTTAATCAAAGAAAATGAAACTACATCCCGCTATCTGCATTATCATGAAGTTACAGTCTTTTATTTCTACACAGCTCCCAATGACAAACAAACAATATGCAGATCAGAGTATAGATGGAACCAACTTAATTCCCTACCAGATATTCCATAACAAAATATGCAACGAAACAGAAAAGTGGAAGCTGAGTCCTGGTGGTGACAATCAAGTGAATAGCGATTGGAAAAATAGACATACCGATTCATCGTCAGATTGTACATCATATTCTTCATCATCGTCAGGTGCATCAGATTGATGCTCTGTTACAAATGAATTAAGTTAAGTTAGTAAAATAAGTGATGTGCACTTATACCTTAACATACATGTCTTTTACCCACCAACATCAGCTTCCTTGGGTTCATTAATAATATCTGTATCTATATCCTTGTATTGGCTACTCGTGGGATGCTCGACAGAGCTTTTCTCAACCGGTTTACAAGGATCCACAAGATTCTTTGCCAGCATTGATGAGTACCTGAAATGAAACATATTAAAAAGGAAAGACCAATGGTGTCAAGCCAACTTCCAATTGCTATTTGCTACCCAACAAAAAAAGTCAAATGTAACAATAAAGGATCCACCTCTCAGTTTGCCCTAAAAGAAACTCAAGCTGTTTGTCAAGTGCCTTTTTCTTCTTCTCGTCAAGCTCCATTTGATGCTTATAAAGAACCTAGAACAACAACAGATGATAAAGGACATCAAATGAAAATTATAAAAATTTATGAAAGTAATCCAGCAAATTTAATTTTAAAAAATGCATTACCAGCTTTTCTATTTTTGTCCAGAACTTCTTAACATCCTTAGAAATATTTAGCGCGACTTTCCGCAACCGTTGCTCTTCTTCCTGTAAAATATACCACTCTGATGATGCAACAATACCAAAAATATAAGAAAGAAAGAAAGACACACACAAACGCTGATGCTTTCTATAACTGTGAATCTAAATAATACAATGACATCCATTGGTAACAGCAGTAATGCAGTATGTTGTCAATTCCTTAAATTTACAAGAGCAGAGAGATCAGAACCTTCATCTTCTTTTCACCTCTGGTAGCCTGATCTAGCATGCCTTTGCTGGCCCTCAAAGCAACTTTCTTGGCCTGAGCTAGTTTCCATTTCCTCTCTGACTCAAAGTCCTACAAAAGCGAAGTACAATAAGCAAAACTATCAGAACTGCAACAGTGAAACATTGCTACATTTAAAAATAAAGAAATGCAAAAAGAAGATAGAAGGTTTTGAAAGTAAAAATAACATATACCTTTGACAACCACACCATCTCTTCTAATACATGGTCCCAATGAGTTTTGGGTCGTCGAGGCTCCTTTGGAGCTTCAAGTGCCTGATACAGCAAAAGATGAGAAAAGATAAATAAAAAAGAATAGTTAGATCAAACTGAATTTGAAAACTGTTCTTGTCAAGTTGAGGGATGATTTCTTTTTCATCTTTTAGGCTGTTATACAAGGATTTATTTTCATCCCTTCTCATTACTCTTACATACTCTGTTTCCTTTTTGGGCAGCAGAAGAATTTTATTTACATGAAGAGACACAATTACAAAATGAAAGAAGGATACGGAATCCTTGCAAACCAAAAAGACAAACCAAGCAACACCAATAACTAAAACGTTGCCCTCAGTAGGTTTGAGTTGACCACAAGGTTCAGTGGATGTCCTAGTGCCTTGCTGTGAAGTGTGAATCATGTTCACAAATGCAGAACAAAAAACATAAGAGAGAGAGTAAAAGATCGATCTAACGAAAGTTTCCACCCAATCTCTCAACATATTTAAAGAAACCAGTAAAAGAAGGCCATGAGCTTGGCCCGAAATCTGACACGAGCTACCAAATCAAGTAATGTGTCAAAGAATTGCCTTCCCCCGCTTTGTTGTGTCCCATGACAGAAAACACAGATACATTGAAACAGTAGAGATGGAAAAATCTATCACCACTCTCCCTATCTCAAGCTATTTCCTTCTCCAAACAGGTTAACATCTCTCTATATCTCTTTTGTCCCGCGACAGTCTCCAAATGCACACCCTGGAGTCTCTTCAAATTGAAGTTTCGAAGAGTAACAGCGACTTCACTTGTTACACTTCAAGTCATTTCCCTCTCTTCCAAAATCCAAACTCTCAAACATCACCACAACAGCAGCATGGATTGCATGTTGCAATACAAAGTTTAGCTTATACACTCACTTGTCTAAAAACCCATGGAAACAGCTAACCCCACCAAAACATGGTTGATGCCATAAATTCATTCAAAAAATAGTTAAATACCAACAATTAAGTAAGAACTAACCAAAATATAAAAATTATAAAAAAAAAATTGAAACTAGAGTTCCAAATTATGAGGAAGCAGCACACATCAACAAGGGTTTTAAACAACTTATAACGGCATTGCAGCCACAACCATAACAGAAGCTATGCGATCCTGGGGGTGTTCATCACAGTCTTTTTAAAAAAATAAATAAATAAATAATATTTTGTTGTTTCTATATCCATGCAAAAAATTTTAAAAAAATAAAATAAAATAAAAAAGAAGCTGCAGTCAATAATTTCTAGCATACAATCTCACGCACACACTCTCACTGACCTGTGCGGTTGGTTTACGGAAGTTGGGAACAGAGGACTTATGCTTCTTCATCTTTTTCTTCTTCTTGGGTTCCTCGAAGACAGAAATAGAAAAAAAGAAGCTCCTCCTTTTGCAATTTTTCACTTAGATTCGTGGAATGAAGAAGAAGAAAGAGAAGTGGGAGAAGAAAACGTTGGTTGCATCAGAGCGTTGCATTTGCTACTGTTGAGTAATTTGGGGGTATTGTGGTGAAAAAATTCATCTTTTTTTGTTTTCTTGTTTTTTTTTTTTTTTTTAAATTTTAATTTTCTTGTTCAGTGTGACAGAATGATCTCGAAGGAGAAAACGGGTAATTTACGTAATGACCTGAGATGTGTGTTGGTTTTGGAGTTTTTTTTGTAGATGTTATTTTGGGCCTTTAATGGGCCCTATTGGATTTTGGTTTAATGACGGATACTAAGTTTTAGATTTTCTTGGGATTAGGCCCAGTCTTGTATCAAAAAGAGTTTTAGATTTGCTGATGACCAAAAAGGTGTGTGAATTGAATGGGGAAAAAAAAAAGTTTGTGAATTGTGAATACCTAGTTATTTACACGTTATTCTCGTCTCGTCGAGGTTTTAGCTCAACTGGTGATCAACTTGTTTATTAGGTTGTGTGTGCGCAGGTGTAGTGTGTATATGTTCAAGGTGTAATGCCTATAATTATGATCGGGGTTAATTTTATTTGTTAAATGCCTTAACTCAACTGGCAATCAACTTGTCTTATGAGTGAGATTCGAAACTTGACGGAAGCCAAGCAATGAATATATAGGAGCCCAATCCAAATGATCGCGCAATGTGGAAAAAACACACTAGTTAATTGTTAGCAGATTGGATAGGATGCTGTTTATTTCCATGTAGAGGGTGCAAGTGCAGAATTTAGATGACATGATTTTGATGAGCTTGTGGGTTGTGGCTGGAACTTGAGACATTGTCAGATATAAGGAAAATTCTAGTACCAAGGCAACACAATGGGGTACTTGATAATATGTGAGTTTAATTTGGTGGAAGCTAATAAGCTCTTATATAAAATGTTTCCTTCCCTTCTTCTTTTTGGTATTCTTTTCCTTTGAGATTTACTTATATCAATGTTGTGAGAAGTAAAAGTAACAAGCAATCAGATTTAAGGGTATTCACAGGTCAAGTTGATTCAAGGTTAGGAAAAAATGACAACCAAACCCATAAAAATTTAATGGGTTCTATTTGGATCGCATAAGAGGTTTTTCAGCCTAAAATATTCAAGTAGATAACTACGCAACTTCTTATGATCGAAGTTTCAAGGACAAAATCTTACGTGAATAATTAAATAAATCATAAATAGTACAATTGATATTAGCACAATTAAATTCCATTTTGAGAATTTCACTATAAAAAAGAAACAAATATATAGTATGAAACTATGGAAAAGAGGATCAACTAACCTTTTGACGTTTAGGTTTAGGTTTATGCTCGTGTTCGAAATTATTCTTGAGACCTTTGAATGCCATGGCAATTTCCCCGAAACCAAACTACATATCATACATATCTGTTTCATGCACACAAAAATTTAAAAGTATTAAAAAACACAAAACCAAGATTTATCGGCAATAGTTAATGAATACAAATAACAAAACCCACATGATAAATTAATTAAGAAAAAAAAAACATCTGCGCAGGTGAAGTGATAGTGATGAGAACTGAGAAGATTGGCGTGCTGATGATCAGAATGAAAAGAATACCTAACATTATGATCGTGCTTATAAAAACATAATAAAGTCATTTTAGATACATTTTTGTTTCGGATCCAATTCGTTGGAATGAGATAATATAATAATGAATAATAATATAGCTAAAATCAGCGATAAAAGTGAAAACAGTTTTTCTTATCCAACACCTGGTTATTTTATGTACCAAAGACAAATTGTCAAATAAGCATTTTTTTTATTATTATTATTATTATTATTATTATTATTATTATTATTATATAAATAATGCTATGAAACTAATACTATGGAGTCAATTAGGGAATCAATGAATAAGTGAGCATTTAAAATTGAAAAGATTATCATCCATATAATATAAAAATTATCATTCATAATTTCTTATTGACTTCCATTAACTCCCAAGTATCTATATATATATATATTATAGGAGTTGATGATTATTATAAAGGAATGTAGAATAAGCCAAAGAGTTATAACTCAAATGACACTACTCCTTTTTCGGTTATAAGAGATATTCGAATTCGAGGCTCTGATCATTACAATAAGAAGAAATTCTTTATTAACTTATTATTATGCAATTAAAATATTGTTTTCTACATTTAATTTGAAATTTGACATGTTTTGGGACATTGCTACTTAGATATTAGGCATTCCTATTTCTTAAAATATGAATGTGGGCTCACATTGCTTATCTAATATTACATAATAAATAATATAGTTCATAAAATAATAATAATAAGAAACAATATAAAAGCATTTATTCATCCGTATATGAATCTAAAATGCTAAACTAGTATGCTAAGGCTTCCTCTTTTCATGTCAACAACTCTCCCGGTTTTTATCTGAGAATGGCACCACCTTAAGTAATGTTATTGAATCTACTGTTCTGAAGCCAAAATTTTCTTCAGCTCCTTTTTATTTACCTGAAAAAATATATGAAGAAGAATTAACCAACTTTCTTTCTTTATTGAAAACAAATGTAAATTACCTTTCTATTGAAGAACTAACCAAATGTAAATTACCTTCCCCATTGCATTGCGAGGGAGTGAGTCCCAAACGAAAAGTTTAGTTGGTATCTGAGACAATATAAAACAAATTACCACATTTTAGAAGCTATCATCATCATGATTTGGATAATGGATCAAGATATTAAAAATAATTGTTGAAATTAGTTCTCAAGATATAAGAAGAACTAATAACTGATTATATTCATATTCGTTTTCATATACATGAAATTCCTAAGAAAATATGATGAATCTAATCCATATTTCCTACAATACCTTGTAAGGTGCAATTTTGTCTTTGGCCCAGGTGGATAACTCTTCCAGGCTTAGAACAGGCTTTGACTCTTCATCTCGCTTTCTCTTGACATCAGCCTCTGGTACGATAATTGCACCGACAACTTCCCCATAATCTTTATCGGGTAAGCCCAAAACGCAGCATTCCGAGACAGCTTGATGCTGCAAAATGGTTCTGATTGTAAATATCACATTGTTCCTTATAATTGGTCATTTTGTTCCCTTTTTATGCAACTATATACAAGTAAATTAGTTAAAAATTGCACCATAAGATGGAAAGATGAGCTACTTGCCTCTAGTATAACTGATTCAATTTCTAAGGCAGATAGTTTGTAGCCACCAGCCTTGATTATATCAGCATTAGTACCTGATAATCAAGCAGAGTTTTAGAGAGTTATTCAAGACGGAAATCCAACATACTAGAATCGCATAGAAGCCCAAAAAAAATGAAAATGGTAATTATTTGTGCTGATAATAGTTCCATAAAAGTTGTCATACACATAAATAGATAGATAGATAGATTTCCTTACGTCCTAGAATGATGTAGTATCCATCTTCATCTGTAGTAACTGCATCCCCAGTCTTAAAAAATCCATCTTCAGTAAATGATTCTTTTGTTATCTGCATGGGAATCACAAAATCTCAGGAGGGAAACATCACATTTCCTTGACCATGCTCTATCTTTGAAATGCTGGACAGTGTAACTGAAATTAATTCTACATTCCTTTTTACTGTGCTCCATCTTTAGCATCACAAAACTTTCTATTGCTAAAAAACGATATGTCGTCTTAAGGTAGTGGTGGTGCATGCATAGTGGGAACAGGGTATTACATAAGGTTGGACATAGTTATGTGATGCATTTAACTACTATGTGAGAGAGTACCTCTGGAAGTTTCCAATATTCTTTAAAGGATGAAGGGCTTTTAACACAAAGCTCCCCCACTTTAGTCTTGTCTTTTCCACTGTCCTCATCTACAAGGATCTTGACCTATCATGCATAGATAAAAACCAACATTAAAATTCTATGTGATAATATCTTACATGTTCACACCAACAACACATGAGGCAACAACACAAGAAGCATAGAAGGATTCAATTTACTCAAGCTTCAGATATACATAATTTTGCTGAGTATTCTTAGAACATAGGTCAAGATTAATTTCCTTAAATATATGCTTAGACTTTTTGCCTTTTAGGATAAAATGTCCGTAGACAATTTCATACCCTAATCGTTATGATGTTTTGATGAGGCTACATTGTGAAACAGATTTTTGCATCAATGGAACGAGAAATCACAACAAAAAATGTGCATATTCTAAGGTCAAGTCCATAGCAAATATAAAGTTGCAAGCTCAACTGACCTCTATACCAGGAAATGGTTTGCCAACAGTGCCTGGTTTACGCTCGCCTTTCAAAGGATTCGACAATGCCATGACAAACTAGGGGACATTAATATAATAACATAAGATGCTTTAAGAATAATAATCATAAAATTATTGAGAGCAACGGTAAAAATGTAAAATACATTCTAAGTGATTCTATGCAAAGCTGAAAATTGAACAACCTAATGTGTAGAGGGTACTTACTTCAGTCATGCCATATCGCTCCAATAAGCGATGCCCAGTGATGGCTTCCCATTCTTGCATAACAGGTTGAGGGAGTGCAGAGGATCCACACATCTGAATGAAAACATGATTCAGATTTGAACATGAAGGTATGAGTCAGCAATCAGTACCAATGCAGGATAACGCAATATAAATGGTAAAGCATCCATGCATTCTACGTTACACACTGAGAAAGTCAATCATTAAAATAAAAAATAAATCAAGAATAACACTTCATTTTAAAAAATTCAATCAATTTTTCATTTATCTTCAAACAATTTGTCAAGGTGGCAATTTCTCTCACCATAAGACGCAAGTTCCGTGCAGCAGATGCTGAGGTGGCTTGTAGCTCAGGATCCATTGCATGATAACCTTGTATCAACCGGGTGTACATAGTTGGAACCTTAATTCATAAAAGAATATAATGAGAACAAAATCACCTGACAAAAAAGTTCTCTAATTGTAGTAATGACTGTTCATATTTGATACCAAAGAGTTTGCATGCAAGAAGCATAAAAGAGAACACCATCATATGGCCCATAAATTGTATATTTTATTGTTATAGCACTAAATATAGTTGTGTCTTCAGCTGGGGTTAAATTATATCATATAGGATTGTGTAGTGCTAGGCAGAACTATACTTACTCCAGTGAAAACAGTTATAGCGTCATCAGCCTTAGATCCTTCAGATGGATATGACTCACGCCATCTCTGCCAAATTCCCCTCACACTAAATTTTGGCATAAATTCAACCTTCAACAGGACAAATAGATTATTAAGTACATAATATCATCTATTTGAAAGGGATACAACTAACTTAGAGGTTACTTGAACATATATTATCCTTTTTTTCGTTTTCTTTTTATCTAGATTTGTCTTTGGTTTTGTAAAAAGAGTGGAAAAGAGTATTACCGAGGATCCTGCATAGAGAGGGGCGAATAAAGCATTGAAAAGTCCATGAACATGTATACAACATTTGTTAAGGACTGACATCATAAAGATATCCAGAAATCACATCTTCAGCAAATAAGCTACTTATGATTATATATTTTTAATAATAAAATTTAGAGTAATTTATTCACCAAAAACTTTCAAGGATATGATGCAATGGTAGACAGTGTAGAAACTTGTCAGCAGATGTATACTCCCATGCATTTGCTAAGGTTTGGACCTGAAATCAAGAGAAAGTTGAGGAGAAAATATAGTTATGTCAACAAGGCTTGATTGAATTACAATTAAAAATAAGTTACAAGCAGCACTGCAGGAATACTAGTATTATTTTATATCAGTTAATTGCACCCAAATAACTTGAAACATAGAACTGGTGTTCAGGGAGATCTTTTTATCTCAAAAAATGAAACTGATGTATCATTAATACATGATATTAGAAAGTAGAGGCAAATCATTGACATACATACCTGAGCAGCAATGCTTCTGTGAGTATGAACCACTCCCTTAGGTTTACCTGTTGTCCCACTAGTGTACAAAATCAGTGCTGGATCTTCACCTAGGTCAGTGGATGAGGAAAACAAATTATGAGACAAAAGCATATGCTAAGTGCTACCAAAAGATTCTACTATATCCAAGTGGGGAAAAAAATAATTTGAAGTTGTTAATTTCTTACTTGGTTTTTCAATATTGTCCTGGAAAATTCTATCAACATCAATTTCCCCATTTTGTGAATCTTCATCCCTGCTTTTCCCTGAGGACTTAGTGAGAACAGGTGGGAGATGAAAAAACTGAGAAGAAGTTTTATTGGCAAGGCCTTGCATTAATTCACTATGATCTTCAGTACTCAGTATTGTTGACACATCCTACAGACAAATTATCATCAAATTTCTGTTAAAGATTGGATCCATAAAGCGGAAGTTTTAACCAAATCTTGCTTCCATAGGTCCATAACTCATATCAGAGAGATCATCTTAGCATATTCATACCAACATAATAACCTTTTTGTAATTTGTAAATTGAGAATGGACAAACTTGCAGAAGCAACAAACTGGACATAATAATGGTCAGCAAAAAAAAAAAAAAAAAGCTGGACATAATAATGGCAAAAGAAGCATGCAAAGAAAACTAATCCAGAAGCTACTAGGGTTATTTTGTGAGGTAAGGTGAACAGTACAGCAGAGGCCAGAATAAAATAGTTCAGTCATGTCCAAATATCCAATTAGACTGAATCTATCAAACCAGTGTGTACTTTCATAAGGACAAACATGTACAAACAAATCAGCTATATCAAAGTATAGAAAACAGATATAAAAAATATATAAAGAAATAAGTAATTAAACACTCCTAACAGAAGAAACTTCACAACCCTTCTGAACACTAAACAAACAAAAAATTGAAGTAAAAAAAAGGGAGGATTTCCGAAGCATACCGAATTATGAATCACATGTAAAAGCTCTGGTTCTGGATAGCTGAGTGCAAGTGGAACAGCAACACCTCCACTAAACCAAGTCCCAAGTATTCCAGCTACAAATTCGGCAGAGGGTTTAGCTACAATTCCTATCCGAGCTCCACCAAGGTTTCCCTGCATTTTGGTACCACCATAGATTTATAAAATGATTATTTTTCCACCTATATGTAGATACAGCATGGCATTCCCATAGTTCCATATGTGCATAAACTTCAAATTATGGATAATTTTGCAGCATGCAACAGCAACTTCATTATGGAATTAAGTTGTAGTGCAACACATGCATGTCTTAGGACTTAGGGTATCTCTTTGCCCTTATGTAAAAGGAAACAATTATACTTGTAACTTCCTTTTGTAGTTTGCTTCTGTCCATGTTTGTTTCAAGGAAGATGCCATCTCATGAGATTGAGCATTCTAGCTTCATTTCTACTATATTCTTATTCTTCAATGTTTTCGTTTTAATGTTCGAAGATACCTTGCCCTCCATTCTTCTTTTTCTTTAACGAATAATTTATTCTTCAAAGAAAATAACATAATTCTTTCATAGTTAAGCCTTATGGCTCTCCCATTGATCACTCTAATGAAATGCTAAGCAATAGTATTATTTTATGGATCAACTATGCAACCAAAACAAACTAAAAGTGACTCACTGTCTTTATGTCGCTGCCACACAATATATTAGATA
This sequence comes from Stylosanthes scabra, assembly GCA_036250425.1. Classification (NCBI taxonomy): domain Eukaryota; kingdom Viridiplantae; phylum Streptophyta; class Magnoliopsida; order Fabales; family Fabaceae; genus Stylosanthes; species Stylosanthes scabra. The sequence continues at coordinate 8,458 of JASCZI010000603.1, read as the reverse complement.
TCTTCTGTGCAGACAAGATTAGTTGCTTGTAACTATAACTATTCTGGTCAGCTCTGATAGCAACACTTCCATGAGTTGCAAGTTCATTCTTGGCAACAGCTTTGAACACCTCCATTACTGAAGCAGAATGATAAGCTGTCTAAAACGAAGAATCCATTCAGTCAATTAAATAAATGGATTCATTAGATATTAAAAATATATAATATGTTTAAACTACTGAACTACAGATAAATGGATTTCTTCCTCCAAGGCTACAAAATTTTGACTTTCAAAATACAAACCAATGGTTCAGAAAGCAGTAACCAAAGAGTGTAGTTTAATCATAAATACTGCACATGCAAAATATCGGTCCAAATAACTCAAATCAGATTTGTACAAACTTACAACTTGATCAAAAATCAAAAACGAAAAATGTTAACTTAATGGACTATACATTATCATTAGCTAATAGCTACAAGAGAACAAAGCTCCACAAAAGAAAACTTCACCCAAGACCCTTTTTTCCCCCATTTTGGTCATCAAATTCAACCTAAAGAGATTATTTTTTTCATCACCCTGTACAAGAAACCAACCCATACCAATTACTATTTACTACTGCATTGGGAAAGCTGACACCCCAATAACACACTCTATCAAATTCAAACTCAAAACTGAATTTTTCATATACCCTTTAACCCATACATATGACAAAAAATAAATCAAAGAAGAAACAACACCAGCAAAAATAAAAAAATAAAAAAATTCATGTCAGAAAGACAGAGAGAAAGAGAGAAAACAAGAAGGGCATGATGAAAATGGAAGCTCACCCGAGTGATGTAGAATCTGAGAAGAACCCGAGCTGAGAAGCTTTGGAAGAAAGTGAGAAACTGAAGGGATGAAACCATAAGAGGTGGTGCACTTATGGAAGCAGAGGAGTGTGAGGTGTTTGTTGAAAGTCTTAAATGAGCAACTCATTTAGTTGGGCAAATTAGTTATTGAACGGAGTTAGGTGGTAGACAATAAACACACGTAACTAGCACTTGGATTCTTTTTTTGTTTTCAGTCAATGTTGTTTTGTGAGTAGTTGGCTGTGTTTGTGTTTGACACACTATTAATGTTGCTGCACCGTCGTGGGTTTTTCTTTTTCACTTCCTATTGAGCTGCCACATTCAATTCTGAAACGGAAAAACGGTGGCTTTGTTCTAAATTGTTGGATTTATAGGTAAAAGAGGGTATATTTGGAAAAAGACGTTTATTATTGGTGTTGCATTTGAATAAACCAGTGAACGAATGTTGTATAAATTATGCGTTCTTGTTCTTGGCTTCTTATATTATATTAATAGTGACACATTGAATATTAAAAAATAAATTAAAGATAAGCGATCAATTTCTTTATTGTATTAGTGTTTGATTTAGTTAAGCATGATCATTGTGTGAAATGCGAGTTAGTATATATTGACAAATTTAATAATTCTTTGCTTACAGAAACACCAAAGATTTATGCTTTTTCTTCCTGGTATTACCAAAGATATGCTTCTATTGTTTGAGATTTGGCCCTTTTTTTGGGTCATGATATTTGGCAATTTTATTTTGATATGCATTGCTGAAATATATGAAGTTAAAAGTGGCAAATCCAATCTTTCCAATTTTTTATTTGTTGCATCTATATGAAGTTAAAAGTGGCAAATCCAATCTCTCTAATTTTTTATTTGTTACATCACTGCTACTACTGATGCCTATGAGTAACTCAGAAATTAAAAATAGAATTCACAAATTTACTAAAAGCTATTAGGTAATACCATAAAAAATAACACCTATATTAATTTGTTTTTGTTGTGCAAATATTTTGTTGGTATATAATATAACTATAAAAAGATTTACTTTTTATTTGGTCAGCTATCAAATTATTTGTATGTTGTGTAAATATATAAAGTGATTTTTTTTAAATCACATTTCTTTATACAATGTATTATCCCTTTCATTCGAAGTGCTATCAAATTATTTGTATTATCCCTTTGACACTGGCTTTATTGAAAGCTCTTTAAAGAAGATATGCTTGTGTCTTATGGTTACACCCATACTTGCTGATAGTCTGGTAAGTGGTAACCGTTGTGCAGTTTTCTTGATGAGATGGGCACAACAGAGTATGGAAAGCAATATTCAGTCATGGAATCATCTAAATATACACCAATACAAATTCAATATGCTTTCATACACAAATATTGCAACTAACCTCGCCTACCTGACACAGCCAAAATGTGCAGTGAAAACATAACTAGAGGAAGATGGTTTAACATTTTACAAGGCACATAAAGAGGGAAGATAAAAGCTAAAAGGTGTTTGTGAACATGAATTCCAAAATCATAAGTTTGACATCACTAATGCTCATGAATCTGCAACAGACAGGTTATTTTCAATTTTGTTTCTAAAAAAGTACTTGTAGAACATTACTCTCTAGACAGGGAAAGGGGTTGAAAAATCCCGGGGAAATTTGACAATACTATGGTTCAGGGAAGGAAAAAAGGGCTGAAATAGGCACCCGAGCACCAAATTAACAGAAAATACATTGTTGAAGGTACACTAAAGAGTTTCTTGTAGTGTGTTCAAATCATGACAAGCTCAAAAGCTAAACCAGTATTACCAATTTGGATGAGATCCCAAAAACAAAGTCAGGCCGTGGCTTTTTTCTTCTCTGCCTCAAGACGCTGCAGCTCGGCCAGCCTTTCTGCCCACTCTCTTTCTCTTGCAACTGCAGCCATTTTACGTTCTACCCTCTTCATATTTTTCCTCCGTTTGGCTTCTTTCATCTGAGCTATCCTTTTCTTCCTTTCTGCCTGTAAATGCCAGAGAATTCCATGTTGAAAATAATTAATGTAGGTGGAAAACTATTATCAACATAGTATCAAACACACACTTAACATACAAAAGAAGGAAAAGCCTCGCTTCAAAATAATCCCGATGAGTACATACGGAGACAGATGTTTCATTGACAAGAGTTAAGACGAAATACAAGGGCAATAATCTTTAGAAAGAAATAATGTTGTAAGAGTTAGTGTTAGTTATTGCAAAAACAATAGAATACTAACATTGAAATGTAATTATTGTGATATATTTCCATCAATACATCTTTATGAAAACTTCAAAATAAAAAAAGTAGAGGTTACATGTAGAGTGTGATGGTAGAATTATTCAGCAACTAACTAACCAAATGAGACATTGTATCTTTCAGAATCAAATTAACTCATGCACGATCTTTTACATACCATTTTGAGTACTAACGCAAAATAACCTAATCCCATTGTATTACTAATTTTCTTTAACTAACAAGAATCACTTCAGGAAGAATTCTCCAACTTCTACAAGGGACTTGTATACAAATGCTTGCAGGTGTAAGGTGTACCCTGGTCTAGGAGCCAAAAACAAAATGCCAATTTCTTAACAAATTAAGAAATTAAAATGTCCTCTTCAAAACAAAACAAGATGACTGCCCCAAACTACTTCCAAAGAAGAATAGCTATTCAACTTAAAACTACCATCCAATCCTCACACAACCAACAAAGCATAAATGAATTTCCTAGCCTGTCTAATTTCTAACAACATTATTACACAAACAGAAAAAAGAAAACCATTTTGCATCTCAGTAAATAACAACGGGCAACCCAATACTCATAAACCCTAAACCCTAAACCATGGTCCTAAATTGTGATTGAAAAAAAATGCATATGAAATGGCAGCAATTGCATACTATAATTTAAAACCATGCCTAAACCCTCAATTGTTCAATCCCTAAATTTCAATTATTGAGGAATTAAGAGATCGCACCAATATAAAAGCACGGCGCAGCCTCGTGCGTTTCTTCTCGTTCCTCCTCTTGATACTCCCTTCGTTCGGCTTATTCGGAAGAATGGTTTTGCCAGGAGTATACTCAACCCAAGCATAAGGCCCTGCACAACACACAGAGAGAAAATTCCACATTTTCATTCTTCAGCAAACAAATTCAAAACCAAAACCACAAAAAGAAAAGAAAAGGTTTGTGACGCGCCTTGGGGTTTCAAGGATGCTCTCTTTCGGCGCGATCTATCAGAGGGACGGCGTTTGGGGAAGCGAGCGTCAGTCAAGCTATGGAGATGGTTGGAAAGGGGAAGAATCCATTGGTGCGTTCTGAGGAAGCAAGGATCTTGCTTGAGGAGGCCGCGAAACGGCGTGGTTGTGGTGGCGGCGGCGGCGGTTGTTACGCGAGAGATTAGGGTAGTTGGTGATGAGATTGAGAGAGTGCGAATGAGGTTTCTGAAGATTCCGAATCCCATTTCTCTTTGATGGGTTTGAACATACAAGTCTTTGTATCAATCACTGACTGCACAAGTGTTGTTTTTCTGTTTTATTTGGATCAAATTCATCAAAGTGTTAGAAAAGGAGAGCAGATGAAACTCATGAAAGTAGGAAAAGGAAACCATTAATATTGCTTGTTTTTTGAAGTTCAAAAAAAAAAAAAAACGGCAGAACCGGTCTCAAATACATAAAATATAAATTATGAAAAATTTAGTATTAAATTTATGAAAATGTTAACCAAACAGATCCCAGCATTTACTTCAACAAAAACACAGGTCATACAGCAACTCCATTGAAGCAATTGTAAGCAAACTATGCCAAACAAGTAGCCAAAAGAAAGGGAAAAAAATGTAAGTATGTAATATAAAATGCAGATTGCAAAGTTACCATTCAAGAGAAAGACGCCATTTTAAGTTTTAAGCAGGAGATCTTCACTTTCCAGTTTCCACCACTTCAACTAAACACACAAATAGCATGAACCCACTCAATTCCATCGCATACTAATCCTCACTTATCTTCCAGTTAATATTACAATTTTCTAAATGCGCAAGCTAAAACCAAGGTTACAAACTCAAAGCGTACAGTTTCTTCAATCATAAAACTCAACTGTGTAAGATTGGCAATTTGAGAACCTAAGCTCGTAAGAATTCACAAATGAGCTCAAGAGTTTGATAATGTTAGCTAAAATAACTTAAACACACTCCAAATCAAACGCTCAGCAAATTGAAACCGAAACCAATTAACAGAAGAAGAAGGAACAGTACTCGGCGAAGCACAGGCTGAAGCTCGGCGACTGGGGAAGCAAGGCGACAGTGAAAAGAAAGGAAGCACAGTCGGATGTATAGGCGGAAGCAAAGGCGACAGCTTTAGTTGGTCGACGGGGGAGAGAAAGGAAGCACGACCACGACGGAATCAGGGCGACGATCAGAAGCACGCGGCGCCGGCTAAATGGGAATCCTGCGGCAGCAACGCCACAGCGCGATGTCTCAAAACGCGGCGGAGCTGACGGGGCAGGAGTGAGGAGGCAGTGGAGGCGTCGCCTGATGTGAGATTTAGGTGGCGGCGGTGATAGTGTGTGTGATCTGATTCTGATGAGAGGCGCGACGCAGGGAATGGGATGGAAATTGGAAGGGATGGGACCATTTGAGTGCTGATTAGTGATTAGGGTTCTTTTTTCCCTTAAAAGAGTAAAGCAAAAACGGCGTCGTTCTCTATAGAGTGTCTTTGAACCGGTCCGTTTTAAAACCGGCCGAGTCACCGGTTATTCGATGAACCGGCCGGTTCAATGATGTGGAGTGTATTCTTAGTTACTATTATCTGTTTTGTCTTGCAACCTGCTTATCTGTTCTTTGGAGCAGTAAAACGCTGGTTCTTGTCCCTTAATTGGTAGGGACACATTTGTTAGAGATAAGTTGATGTCTTCTATCTTTTTATCAAATTCATAAACCTGTTCTTAGCAAAATTCAGCTCCCAAATGTATTTATCCTCACCTTTCAGCCATGAGATCAACAAAGGATTAGAGGTGAAAATTTTGACCATGATAAAAGTACTCCTAATTTTGTGTAACTATGCATAGTTCATCTTGATCCAATAAAAAAGTAAAAATGCTTTTGTCAATCAACTATAACAAAAGTACCCCTTGAGCTTTTGATTGGGCAACATGAATGTAAAAATGAAAGGTGCTGGCCATTATTAGCAGATTAATTAACTGCTTGAAGTTTTTTTTTTTTTTTGCTTCAGTTTTATTTATCAAGATGAGTGTGTTATGTATGGATTATTTTGGCTGTTCAGACTCTTCTTCATTAGTTCATTTGAAATATGGGATTGTTCCATTTAGTTCTTTTTCATGATAGTCAATATTCAAAAGGACCAAAAAGGATTTCGCTGCTCTAACTTGATGCATAGAAAATTTGTAGTCATGACTACATATCAGCACATCCAAACTCCAAAGACATAACAAGAGCATATAAACTAAGAAATATAATGAGAATTTCTTTGGTAAAAAATATAATTGAGCCAAGAAGGAATATTTTTACTAAATTTAGAAATTTAAACATTTTTTTTTTATGTTTTCTTAAACACTCAAAAAAATCAATAATTGGGATGAGACTTAAACTATAAACCGTAAATTTTAAATCCTAAATCCTAATAATTAAAAATATTTTGATAAATATTCTTAAAAAAATATTGATTTGAGTAAATAAAATATTTTAATTATTTAAATAAAACAATTTTCCCTTCATGCATGGGTCTAACTTCAGCCTGCAAGATCGTTGTGCTTGAAAATGAAAAGGTCCACCGAAGATCTTGTATGAAAGAGCATTCTTTTCCTACAAAATCGTTCTAGCTTACAACGATCTCCCCTAAAATCTTTGTGTTCAACAACGATGCAATCTAGAAGCACTGAAGAAGAATGGCTTGAGGTTAAGAAGAGTCAGCTTTGGAGTTTACCAGAACCAGATGAGAATGATATTATGCCTGTCTTGAGAATAAGCTACTCTTCTTTAACACCAACTCTAAAGCAGTGTTTTGCTTTCTGTGCCATATTTCCCAAAGATAAAGAAATCATGAAGCAAGAATTGATTTATCTCTGGATGGCTAATGGATTTATATCATCAAGCCCAAACTTGGAGGTAGAGAAGGTTGGCAACATGGTTTGGAATGCATTGTATCAAGATGTAAGGACTTATGATGATTTTTCTGGCAACGTTTATTTCAAGATGCATGATTTAGTGCATGATCTTGCTCAATCAATTTCAGAGCAAGAGTATATATGCTTGGAGAAACAAAACCTAAATAATTCTACAACAAACCCTCATCATATTAGCTTCTGATATGGGGCATGGGTGATGTGCGGTATATTGATGAAGATGAAAGTTATGAGGGTGTTGAAGCAATCCCATTCCCATCTTTGCAACAATTGGATGTGAGGGATTTGCCAAACGTGGAAAGGTTGTTGAAACGGGAAACAGCAAACATGTTCCCCTCTCTTTCTACCTTACTTATCGAGCGTTGCCCTAAACTGCAATTGCCGTGCCTTCCACGTGTTAAGCATCTTACTGTTTGGCGATGTAGCAGTGAGACACTGGGGTCTATCTCTAATCTCAACGGTCTTAACAAACTGGGTCTTTCTGGAAGTGACAAAGACGTAGTGTGGTGCTTCCCAGAGGGAATGATGAGCAACATGACCTCTCTTTCAACTCTGAACATAGCTTATTTCAGTGAATTGAAGGAACTGCCATCTGACTTCACAAAACTCACTGCTTTGTCTGATTTAAGCATCGTTGGATGTGATAAGCTGGAGTGTTTACCAGAACAGGGTTTCGAAGACTTATGTTCCCTTCGACGTTTATATATTCGAGATTGTGAGGCTTTGAGATGCTTGCCTGAAGGAATACGCCATCTTACTTCACTTCAATATTTGAGTATTTCATTTTGCCCAGCATTGAAAGAGAGGTGCAAGGAAGGAACAGGGCAGGACTGGCACAAGATTGCTCATATTCCTCAAGTAATTTTGAAAGCTTCACACTCAGACTGATCTATGTAAGATTGTTTTAATTTATCTGTAAATCTATCTTCTTTAATTTATTAACTCTACTTCTGCAATATTTTAATTTGCAGTTGACAAATGAAGCGGGTGATGGAGAAAAGAACGTGTGAAGAAGTGTGTTTGATTCACAATGTTGGTTTATGCCATGAACTTTGTTTAAATCTACAGAATATGGCCACATATTTGGTTCATGTCGTTGATATAATTAATTAGTTACTAGAACTGCATATGCAATTATAAAATAAAAGAGTTTCATCGTGTTTACTTGTAATGAAATTCTATCAAATGAACAAATTCTTAGAATAATAATCACCACAAAAGCTAGCTCATATGGTGGAAGAACCTAACCCCCTTATAAGGCTATACATATTGCAGATGAAATTAAGTTTGATGGTTTTCATATTATGTGAGTTTAATTGCATACATTTTTCTATACACTATTTTCAAATTGTTCTCGATTTTTATTAGTCTTTTTCTATTATAAAAAATAAAATAAAATAGCGAGAATAAAAATATATTTAAACAAATAAAAAATATATATATATATATATATATATATATATATATATATATATATATATATATATATATATATATATA
>JASCZI010000602.1:19732-34243 GCA_036250425.1 Stylosanthes scabra | reverse complement strand
GCTTTGGAATTGATCAAGTGTATGAAATGAGGCTTCAAACCATCTATTTATAAGCATCCCAAGCAATTTAGCCGTTATGAATAGTAATTCACTGTTCACTAGCCGGGGAACAGTAATTTACTGTTCACTAGCCGTGGGAATAGTAATTTACTATTTACTGGCCGTAAAAACGTATTTTTACTTTTTACTGGCCGTAAAAACGTATTTTTACTGTTCACAAAAGACATATATATATCAATCTGAAGCTCCGGACGTTAGCTTTCTAATGCAACAAGAACCACATCGTTTGGACCTCTGTAACTCAAGTTATCATCACTTTAGTGCACAAAGGTCAAGTTTGACAGCATGCACTAAGCTTTAAAACAGCTAACAAGTTATAAAACTTTTACGGCCATAGTTTTCGTAAAACCTTTTCTTTAAAAAACATTTTCTTGTGTGTGTGTGAGAGAGATAATAAACTTTGGTTCTTGACAAGAAGTTTACCTAAATCCTAAGATACTAAGCCATCTTCAAAGCTTGCGGACTCGTCTTCTTGTCTTGTTGCTTGCTTCCAACTCTTATCCTCAACTTCGATGTTTGTCTTGACGTCATTTGCATCTTTTAACGCTCATCCTCAACTTCAATGTTTGTCATTCATCAAAACCTAAATCAAATGAACTTATGCATATTGTAACATGGTTAACATTTTTTAATAAAATTATTTAAAACAACTGTAAGTAGTGGTAAGACCCCCAACAACATGTCCGCGTCATTCCTCATGTTCTCTGTTGTATTATTATTATTATTATTATTATTATTATTATTATTATTATTTAATTTACATAAAGTTACAAGAAGCTAAGCTGGTGTATTTATATGTGTTGGTTATTTTATTTATTTATTATTCTTTTCTTTTTACTTTTTAATATGATTCAAATATAAAATTATTATTGTTGTCCATTAATACAAGCCTCAAAATAACATTGCTTTATTAGTACTTTCATCTCTTTCATTCATCTACTCATTATATATTTATTTTGAATTAACGTACTCTTTTATGAAAATATAGTGGTTAATTATCCACATGAACTATATTATTATTGTTTTAGTACTCCAAACACATTTTACGTTTACCTATGAGAATGTGCACGAGAAACATGTTATCCATTTCAAAACACGTTAAATATGCCATAGACTAAACACGTTAAAATCCCATTTTTCCATATACTACAGTGTTTAGCGTTATTTTTTTTCACATAAACAATAAATATGTGGCACCTTTTATACCACATACATACCGTAAGCATCACATGTAGATATTTGATATTATGAACTGTGAAACCAAGAACAGATCCAAAAAACTTGTCAAGGAGGGTTGAAAATTAAATTTGTACAATCAAAATTCTTTTTGTTATATAATATAGCGAATTATGTAATAATTAAAACTAGTGTTTTTTTCTTATTAATTTTAATAAATTTATTTTAATATTAATTAGTGGATTTGACAGCTTAAGATCCCATAAAAGATAAAAATTTTGTTATAACAGTGCTGTGTTAATGGCAGTTTTACGTTTTCATAGACGGTTGACACCTTCAAATGTTTGTTCTATATACAATTTTGGTCCTGAATCTTTAGCATATTGTTTCTATTTTTGCCCCAAGGCTCTTCGGCTATGGAATTTCTTAGGTTGTTCATCTCTTGCATCTGATTTGGTAGATGATCTGTTACTCTGGATTCATAATAATTGTACATCAAATCCTACTCTATTTGCTGCTGGTGTGTGGAGGATTTGGAAAGACAGAAATAATGACATTTTTGGTTCATCATACAATTGGGAAGTTTTTAAGGTTGTTGCTCTTTGCAAACACAACGCCCATGAAATTAATCTACTGTCTTTTCATTCTAGTTTTCTGTCTTCTTTATCAGTGTGTTTTGATTGGATTGTTAAGTTGAATTATGATGGTAGTATCGTGGCTAATAGACACCTTGCTGGTTTTGGCTGCCTTATAAGAGATTCTAACGAGAATTGGGTTGTTGGTTGTTGGTAGTGTTCAGGAGACTAATATAGTCCGATATAAACTTTTGGCCATATTGTATGGACTTCATTTTGCTTGGAATCATGGAACTCGTGCTGTTATTTGTGAAACAGACGGTCTTAAAGCTCTTAATTTGATTCATCTAGATAACATTAAGCCGACAATAGAATATTTTGATTTACTTTCCAGAATTAGGATGTTGTTACTTTGTGATTGGTCGATTGTTGTTACTCGTATCCAGAGAACAACCAACAAAGCAGCAGATCATATGGCGAAGCGCACTACCAGTAATCAGAATGGAATTTTGGAATAGGGTCGACCTTGGAATAATCTTCTAGAACAATTTTTAGATTTTTCTTAGTTTGTTTCTTGCTTTATTTTCTTGCATTCAGAACAAAAAAAAAAAAAGACACAAAAAAATATAACAAATGTAAGTGTTTTAAAAAAACATAAAAAATAGAAAGGGACACAAATTTTGAGAAGGGAGGGAGTGAATGAGATTCGAACACGGTTCTTCATAAAAAAAAATTCAATTTCTATAGTTTAGTAAAATTTTCAATCAGGTCTTTATATTTTTTTTTTATCAACTAAATTCCTATACCATTTTTAATTTTTCAATTGGATCCTTGTCAACGTGAAACATTTAAAAAAGTAATCTAAAATGATAATAATACCCCTATCGCACAATCTTACTTTCCACACACACCCACGTAACTATCTAATAGAGAGGGGCGAGTTAGAGGAGAGAATGGGGTGCCTCATAAAACTTACTTTTTTTCTTCCATCCATCCTTCCCTCTTCTTTTTTCCATCCCACGCATCATCGTGTGGCTCAATGGAAGCAAATCGAAAACAGAGAGACCTTGTTTGCCGATGGCGGCGCCTTTTTCTCTTTCACTTCTTCTTCTTTTTCCCTTTCCTCCCATTTTCCCCTTCTTCTACTTCCTACCGTTTCCCTTTTTTGTTTTCTTTTCCTTCAAAAAGTATTTTACATCATGCATTTATAAAATATAGATCTTGCCATTTCATATTGACATTTTAATTTCTTCAAGTAATATTCTATATTGACGGCGGTTTCAGAAAACAAACTATGCAAGGGCCGAAAATAAAATTAAAAATGAGTCGTACTAAGTAAAGTCACGGCAAAATAAACTCAAACTCAATATAATTTACGGTTCATCTAATTAATAATTAGTAATTTTATATAAATAAATTATAACTTATATATAAATAAAAAACTATTTATCACTTATAGTTTATGTCCCGTAATAAAATTATATATAAAAAATATTTATCATCCATTAAATTCTTAATAAAATAAACACAAATATTAATATTTAATATAAACATGCGGAGTGATGGAGATATGCAATTCATGAAAGCGCCGACTTAAGTGATTATAATCTTTAATATTTTAAAAAATTTACAAGTAATTTGTGATAATTTTTATCCTAATTTTTTTATTATTATAGATAAAAGATATATGGACTAAAGTTAAACTCTTATTTAAAAAAAAAAAAAAAACTATTCAACCTTTGATTATTAGAGTTTTAGAAATAACTAAATAAATAATATTTGGATTTGACTCTTAATTATATTACGTTGTAAATTGAATATATTTAATAATCTAATTATGAATAAAACAAATTAATTATTCATATAAAATTACTTTTAGAAGTATAATATTATTTAACATATATGATTATTACTATTTTTTTTTTCAAAAAAGTTAAGGCCCAGGCTCAACCCCTTGTGTCCGCCCCTTAATACTGTTTTTATTGAATCTGATCTCAAATAACATAATAAAATTGATATTAGTTGGGTGGAGGAAATTAAATGTAGAATTTCATGAATAGTTGTCTGAATGTAATTATATTTTCAAACTATTTTGATGAACTATTTAGAGATAGAGTGTTGCTGTACATATTGGTGTTCCAACTAAGGATGTAGTTTTCATGATCAAGTCCATTAATCCATTTGTGGTTCACATTGTATAAACAAGCTTACTGAAGCTGAAGCACCGAAGCCGTGAATCTTTCGTAAGGAACCGTTTTAATCTCAGTCTAAGCGAAACATAATATGGACAAGGATATTTTCTATAGAAAAAATAAGTATAAAAATCTAATTAAAAATTTAATAAAATTATATGCACTAATAAAAAGTTTAATGAAAAATTTATTCATAAAAATAAAGAATTGACTTCCTACCATTTTATTAAGAGATTTAGTAAGATGACTACTAGCCATACATTATAAATTTAAAATATAGATTCTATAAATTCATTGATAATTATATATTACAGAACCTATAAAATTAATTTTTATATAATTGATGGTTAAAAGTATATTAATAATGATTACTAAATTGATAAAATTTATATATTTAAAATTGGGTATATCTTAAGAATTTAATTTTAATACACTGTTAGTGTAAAGTTATTTTACATATACAATTAATCTCGTAACGTCACTTCAATAAAATAACTTCTTTTGCCACTAACCTCGCGGCTGATCATCTAAAATAACGAATATGATTGCATGACTGTGTAAAACGTTTTACACTGTTAGTGCATCAAAATTAAACACATATCTTACTAAAAAAAAGTTATATGTAAATATGTTAATTGTTAAATTTTCATTTCTGTAAACAAATAATTTTAAAATATTTAATATTTAGTTTAAAGAGAAAATTTAATAAATTCAACATTATAAAGAAAAAGGCACAAAAAGGGCCTTCTTAGTTATTTCACTCTCTAGATCAAACTCAAGTTTCAAATTGCAGTGCAACTTGATTGAAAGCAACGCCTGCCTCGCCTGCTAGGGGAAAAATTATGATTACATCTCAACTATTTGATTGCCTATTTGATTGCCGGTAATACTATTTGAACAAGTGGTTTTGGATAACCAAGTTCAATCAAGTGATTTATTTCTATCTAAATAGAATATTATTTCGGTGTCAAATAATATAAAAAATTACACATAAATAAAGTTCTATTTGACATCGAAATAGTCTTCTATTTAACATAGAATTAAATGACTTGGTTGGCCAAAATCATTCGTTCACATAGAATTATTGTTGATTGCCAATATAATTGGATCGAAAAGTTGAAACTCCATTCAGTCCTAAGATTGACGAGTTGCACCAAATTGATCCTTGATTTTTCAATTGCACTAATATAGAATTAGTCATTGACATTTTTCCGTTGGAATCCCCATGACTTCGTGCAGATCAGAGGATATTAAGGATTAAGTGCAATTTTTCTAATATCAGGAATTATATTAATGCAATTAAATGTTGGGGACTAATTTGATATAGTCCCCAATTTCAGGGACTAATCCACAGCTCCATATTATATATGCAGCCCCAGCCACTAGTTATAAAATTATGGAGACTCCTATAGATGATACAAGATTTTGGATTTATTCTTTTTCTAACCTTTTCACGAGAACTCACGTTGATGTTCACTAGAGAGAATAAGTATATGAGAGTATCATGACTTGATTGAGATGTTCCTGGTCTTTTATATCCCATGGCCGGCAATCCTATTGAGGTGACAATTAACTACTAATTAGTTTCGTTAGGTAGACATGCATCGTCTTTTATTGTTATGTTTTTGGGGGGGAATTGAGACATCTGATTGACTTGGTGCATGCAAAAGGAGAAAAATAATACTCACAAATTGAAGCATATGCAATTAATCTTATCAATTTTTTAGTCACCCAAAAAAATCATCAATTTTTAACTACAAGTTGCTTCTGAATATGTGTCGTCGCATCTTCTATCCGAAGTGGAGAAGTTTGATCTTTCGGCCAGCTTTTGCCCCTACCCTACTTATTGATTTAAGAATAGATGCTTCTCAGGTCCAAAAAAATGAATAGATGCTTCTGCTGATATCAACTTTTAGAAATAATATATTATAGTAATTTTCTCCTCCGGATAAGGGATGACACCAAAGTACGAATTTTGTTGATTTTTTTAACCGTGTATTTTATAGTGGCTTTATCCATAAGGGCAGCTCGAGTGGAAAGAAAAGAGTGTCTCAATTATGACACAATAAGGAGAGAGGGAACAATTGTCAAATACATGCAATCTAATCTCAAAATTAGTTTCTCCCTTAAAAGAATATCACAAATAAAATCGTCTTTTTTAAAAGATTACTTTGTAAATAAACCGGTGTATAATGCTGACGTATATTTTTTTTACGAAGGTTTCGAATGAAAATACATTAATTCCTTCGTATATATAGTAGATGCACTCTCAAATGTCTATTCGTACTTCCAACAGAGAATAGATGTAATTAGGAAAAAAAGGTTTGTCACCACTGCAAAAATGTACGGTTGCGATGAGAATATTAACATATGAAGTAGCAGCAGCTGTTGTCTGTTGATGATTATATACGCATAAGCGAGAACAATTATAATGAGATACTACTTAGCTAATGATATTTATTCTGAATGGATCATATTTGTCAAATTAATATCAAAGCCATAAGAAAAGAAGCATAAATTATTTGCATAATACCAAGAAAGTCAAAGAAAATATGTGGAGCAAGCATTTGAAGTATTGCAGGTATGCTTTGCAATTATACAGGGTCCAGCACACATTTGGGAAAATAAAAAAGCTTGCAAACATAATCAAAGCTTGAATTATATTGCATAATATGATTGTTGAGGATGAAGGAAAATTTATGCAGAAAATTTTGCACAAGGCTTTGAGTACAGTGATGTCGAAAACGACTTATCACAACCTCAATTTGAGAGGAAGACTTTGCACCGTGTCGTAAATTTCTCCAAAGAAATGCCCGATTTCAAAATAAGCAAATGCATCGACAATTAAAGAAGAACTCGATTGAACACATATGGCAATTTCACAATGCGCATCGCGAGCTATGAAGTTTATTTATATTTTCCTTTATATTAAGTAACGTTGCACACTTTTCAAAACTCGAATTATAAATGATGCATCATTGTTATTTAAGAATTCATTAAATTTTTTGTATCTTATCTATTTTATAATAGTAAATTACTTTATAATTTATAAATTTTAATAATATTAGCGTGATAAAAATATTAATCAAAAAATATATTCATATATTTTTATTTTAATTAATTAAATAAGTGAGATTCTAATAGAAACCACTCTAAACTCTAAATCCTAAACTAAAGTTAGTTCCTCTTATTGAAGGATAGAGACATGTTATGAGTCTCTATTTACTATTTATAACATAAAATCGATGTGGATTTATTTTTTATGACATGTGGGTCATAAATAGAGAATGAGATTAATTCGCTATTGGAGATGGTCTAATAGACTAATAACAGGGATGACAATGAGTTAAGTCAGGATGAACATTTAAATACCTATATCCAAATTCAAATATACAGATATTTAATTTTTAGTGTTATATCCAAATTCATAGATATATATTACCTCATACCAAACTTACAGGTATCTATAACATAAGTTAATTAAATTAAATTATCCAATAAAATTATTCATCATATAATAAAATACTTCAAAAATATAATTATTCACAACATGACAACAATACAATAATTTTAAACCAAAACAAAATTAGATTTATGATAAGACAGTTAATTTTGAAATATTTCTCTTGAATCGGTAGAAAAAATGAATTTTCCTTTTCCTTTGATTTTGCTATTCTCCAATATGGATTAGGCAATGGAACCATTCTCTCCCCAATAGTAATTCAATAAGGATTTTTTTAAATAAATTAATAAAATATAATATTTATTGAATTGAACGTGAATTCAAATTTTTATGGTTTTGGGTCCTCTTTATATAACATGGGCTTGGCATACCCATAACCAAGGTTTGGAAATGAATCGATCACCGAACCTTTCGATTTACCGGTTAAAAATTTTTGAGGTTCAACCGGTTCGACCGAAAATTCAATCTAAATAATCGTTTTATAATAAAATAATATATAAAATAAAAATAAAGACAAAAAAAATTATATTATAATATAAACCTTGAAATATCCTTCAAATTTAAAATACTAAATCAACAAAGTGTTATAATCTCACTCTAATACAATATATAAAGCCAATATTAATTATTTTATATTAAAATAACTATTATTTTTAGATATAATTATTTATACTTATTATATTATAATATACAAGCATTTATTAAAGAATAATATTAGTAAATATCATATAATCATGAAAAAAATAAAAAATAAAAAAAACTTGTGATTAATAAAAAAAATATTTTAGTGTTTATATTTTAATTTGTAAATATTTAATAAAAATGTAAATAAAAATATTTTTAATTTATAAATAAGTGAGTGTAAATTAAAATTAAGATAAAATAAATAAATATAAACTAGTTAGAACTTAGAAAAAAAAATTATAAAAGATAAAGAATATTTTATCCTGCATACCTCCTGAAAAAAAAAATAAATTTGTGATTAATGAAATTTTAGTATTTATATTTTAATAATAATATACAAATAAAATTATAGTTAATTTAGGAATAAGTGAGTGTAAATTAAAATTAAGATAAAATAAATAAATATAATCCAACAAGAAAAATATTATAGTTACATATATAATAATTTGTTAATATCCTAAAACATCATTATAGCCTGGTGGAACAGAACGCTTTTTGCTACCAAAAAGACAAGGTTCGATTCCCTCCATTGCATTTTGAGAACAAATTTCTTTGAAAAGTAAAACCGGCCGGGTTTCGGTTGTCGGCCGATTCACCGGTTTGATTCCAGTTTTTTGATAGGTGGTTTTCAAGCATCAACCGAACCGTGATTTTGGCTGATTCATGGTTTAATCGGTTCAATCGGTTGGTCCGGTCCGATTTTCATAACTAAACGCAGGTAACATACCGTGTTAAGCCATGAGCCAAAAGCTTAAAGCTAACACAGGTTTGCCATGTACTTAGCCCGTGTTATAGCCTTATGTTATAACGGATTTGGCTAGTCCGTGATAGCCTCTTATTTTTTTTATTTAATTCATTTTCCATAATGTCATCCCTTTGTGTAATTCATATTCCATAATACAAGCCCAATACGTACATGTATGAATCTAATTTTCTATAAAATTGATTAAAAATAATTGATAATTTATTAAACAAATTGTAAGAAAATTAATAATGAAATGCACATTGTGTATATATAACTATATACTATATTTTTTATCAAATTTAAATTAATAGTAAAAAACAGTAAATTAAAAATCTAAAGAATATAAAAAATCTAACTTAGTAACTAAACTCAGATGTTAGTAATTTAGTTTAAAAAAAATAACTTTTGAATAATATAAATATACACTGGATTTTACCGGTATAAATATTTGAAAATAAAAAATGTTTAAAATATTCATTTTAAAACTTAATTTTTTTTTAATAATCAATGTGGCAAAAAAGTCTCAAAAAGCCTAAAAAATTACTAAAATATAATATTAAGAATCAAGTACTAAATACTCCTATACTATATTGTATGATTAACAAATAATATCCATAAATTAAATTTATAGATATATTTATAATAAAATGGGTTGTAGTAGTATTATTTTATCCGAAAATTACTATTCAAGTATGATGTTGACATTATGGAAGATGAATTAAATAAATGGATGAGAGGGTTATCACAGGTATACCAAGCCTTGAACCCGCGCCTAATTCAGTAACAATAATGCTATGTGAACAAATGATTTTGGCCAACCAAGTTCAATCAAGTTATTTATTTCTATGCTAAATAGAAAATTATTTCGATATCAATTAGAACTTTATTTATGTGCAATTTTTTATACTATTTGACATCGAAATAATATTTTATTTAGCATAAAAATAAATCACTTGATTTAACTTGCTAGTCAAAACCACTTATTCAAATAGCTTTATCCATTTAGTAAATATCCTCGGATTTACAGTTTTTCAACATGGGACGGGGGACGCCCAATTACCTCAAGTAGCCTAGGTTACTGTAAAAATAAGTAGTTTATCGTATCACTAGCAGCTAAAGAACCAGAGAAAAATGAAGCAGCTAGATGTGAAATATAAATATAAGACAGGAGTTTGATTAAAAATCAACATCAATGATCAACATATAAACCAACCTTTACTGTTTTTGGTGGTAATATTTGTCAAGCAGTATCTCTGAATACTCTCCAAAAGTAAGGGCAGCATTTGATGGAATAAGCTGAAAAAAAAAAAAAAGAAATGGATAAAATATGTTAGGCAGAATGCTAATTACACATTTTTATAAATCCATATGCAATATGGAATGGATTGATTTGTAGTTTATTTAAACAGAGAAAATAATAGTAACCAACTGATCCTATGTGAAAAATTGTGTTGTCTTACATGGACTCTGCAGTAACCATACCCAGTACTTGCAAATAATACAATCACATTGCAATGTTCTTTGAATTATTTTCAATGTGCTTTTTTTTTAATCAATATTTATTCAGATATCGTATTATCTAATAGTACATGGTTTTGTAGTCGTGCTGAAGGTGAAAGAAGGCTTAGGAATGCATACCTCTTTATGGATATGAATTTCCTCAGGAAAACTAAGTCTTTCATCCCTGAAAGGCAGAGTATTAATATTAATATCTTACTATAAAATTGAGCTCAAGTCCACAGTTTTCAATCCTTTCAGGTTAGCATGACTATCATGTGTCTATGACTGAAAATCACCACAAAACATCATCAAAGCAACAGAAAGTTCTAGCATTTCTTGTTCAGATAGCATACCAGTCTGGTTGCATGAATAACGCAAATGTTGATCGTTCAATTCCAGCAGTGCCCTTCCCCTTAGGAGCCTAAAAGTATTTAAAAGATAACAATTTTGTATCAGAAAGATACCGATAGAAATTGAATGAGAAAGGTCTACATAGAAAAACGGAACAAAAGTTCTGATTGGGGAAAATCTAGACAAGATCAATTACCTGCACACAATGAGGTGTTGCGCAAAGATAACCACCAGAAAGTATTTCAGTTGTTTCACCAATTTGGTAAGCTATATCATCTTTTCCATAGACAACCTAAGAGTTAAAACCATGAGTAAATACATTGAACAAAATCATAAAGATACTGTTCTTCAATCTTTACCAGTTTGGAATATTAGTTTTTACCAGCTTAGACACTCAAAATGAATGTTCCTAAGAGTTATTTTTCCTTCTATAACAAAACAAGAAAAATATACATGCAATCTTCTATTTGTCCTTATTTACAGGTTATCTCTATTAATCCTTGAACATTAAAGAAAAGCCCTAATTGAAATACTAAAAGTTTTAAGTATATCCAACAAGTACATCGGAATTTTATAACAATGCAGTTAGTTGACATCACATCTTATAATGTATTTGACACTTTTCATCCATTCCAAAAAGATACAATGCATCTAAAGCCATGTCATAGAAATTTACAAGCCTGAATCATTCAAACACTATCAGAAAGGTGACACGTTAATTTCAACAGCTCAACATATTTGAAAATTTTACATGTTGACTGAATAAGGAGGATGGGATATTTATGTTGAAAGAAAGTTGAACCAATTAAAAATTTTATGGTCTCAATCATGAACATTTCTGATTATTAGCATTAAAATCATGTAGTGTTACTTGAAATTCCAGAAGAATGTATACTTTGACAATTTGATCGCTTCTTGTTCGAATATAAAGGCCAGCAGCACTATCAGGGCAAGGTATCTCTCTACCATCTCTCATAAACATACCACACGTCAGACCTACAAAATGAATTGATATGGGAATTAGACAAATGATAGCATGTAAAGAATCATAACAACGGAACTGGCAATATATTCATCTTTGTATAAATGGACATCGCTATTGCTTCAATTTAACTACAGGAATATAAGATCCAAGAAACTAGTGTGTACTTGATGAAAATTGAAAGAATATTTAAAAAATCACAACTCATATGTGATATGAATATAAATATACGAAATGTGTGAAATTGATAACAATAACCTGTCAATGAACCATGGTCTGTATGCCATCCACACCAAGAAGAGATAGAGTTACCATCTTGGATGCTGTAACAGTTCATTTGGAAGTTGGAAGTTGTTAGTATACTATCATGCATGCATATGCAAAAGGATATAGAAATGGTTTCTATATTCAAGTATTATCATATTAACCTCATAAAGAAAATATATTTGAATATTAGCATGACTCTTTTTAGACAAGATATTTGAAAGTCTTGAGAAAGGTATTCTATCCTTTCTGGAAACAAACTCGAGGACTGGATTCTTCCTGTTATAAACAGGCAGATAACCTTCTTGCTATTCCACCCAAACCCCCTCTCCCCCCGCGCGCACGCTTGGGGAGTTGAATCAATAATATGCCTTAGAAATGTCAAAGAAAAAGAAAATACAGTGGACCAATGATCTAGTAATTGGTTCTGTCATAAGAAGAAGAAGAAACAGTTTAAATCAAAATTACCCTTGTTGTGAAGGAAAATAATATAGCAAACGTCCTTTATGACAGCGGGAGCGATGAAGTATTGGTTTCAGACCTTCATCTTTGTGGATTTTCATCCCTTTAGATACTGAGAACGAACAGTGAGTAATATAGGTAAGCAACTTGGTTAAGCACAAAAAATAGTCCAATTCCAGCATTACTCATGGAATACAAAGGTAAGAAAATATCAAAAGCCATACAAATTTGACTATCTTACCATATTGATCACAGTGATATGCCAACATCAATCCAACATCAAACATGAGCTTCCCAAGTGCTTTGAAAGCTACACATCAGAAGAAATAAACAGTGAACATGTAATCAATCAGGTTCTTCAGCAAACATAGAGCGCAAATAAACTACAATAATATATTATCATTATCTAATGTCAACATGTTGTGGAAATTGGAAATAGTAAAATATCGTGCTCTTAATCTTCTAATTCTAGGTTCAAAATCCATCAATCAAGGGACAAGAAAACATGCTTAAGCATTGCTACTACTTTCACATTGAAAGCTTTAGCATCCAAGTAATCTTTTACCATTAAAGGATGGAAACAACGTAGAGAAAATCACTAATGAGTAGCATTCATTGGCAAGGATATTTTCAGGTTTGGAACAACTGACCACTCAGCATGCCTGGAAATAATCTTACCAGGAATTCCTTTTTTCAGTAAATATTTCTTCAAATAATCAAAACACAATTACGCAAAATGTGTACAAAAAAGTAAGATCTTAAGTATCTGCTGTATACTTAAAGGGAGCTCAAAAAAAAAGGACAAAAGATAAATAAAAACAAATGGCAATACATAAGTTGCTTGTTGTATGTACACAACTTATATTCTGCAAATCACTTAGGCAGTCATTCATATAAAACCACAAGAAACAAGAATTTATGTGAACACATCAAACCTAAAAACCTAGGCATCAGAAAAAACAAACACTCTAAATGCAAAATCTGTTCAGGCTTCAGGACGTACCAACTTCAAGTTCTGGTAGTGAACTTCTGGGCCATATATTTGATCCACAATATGATGGATACCTACAGAAAACACAAAACAAGGAAATGTGTATAATACAGAATTGCCAAATTACTCCATTTTTAACTTGGCATCTACGTTTGTAGAATGTAGATAGGCATCAACCTAAACTGAATTGCAAGTTATAAGCCAAAAAGAGCTTACTGACTGAGGTATAAATTACTATAAAGTGAGAATGTCATATATCAAAACAATAAATTATTCCCCTGTAAAAATAATTGAATTATAGTAGAGCAAAAGTTGAAGAGAGAAACAGCTACAGCAACGAAGAATTTAAAATTTATAATATGACAAATGCATTCATCCACATTTACCGTTGAATCAAACATGGGTCTGTTGTGGGAGTATCAAGAATGGGATTGGCATAGAAAGATCCTTTCAATAGATCTGCACTCAGGGAAGAGGAAATTAGGTTTACAAAAAGCGCCTCACTTAATAATGCAGATTACTATCCCATTTTCCAAAATGAATGCAATGAACTAAATTCTACATTTCCAAATTCACATGCTTCCAAAGTTTGTTTAAACTGCTTTTGTTTTCTTAACTTCCTGGAGATAGAAAAATGAATTTTATTAAAGAATAAAAGGGAAAGTGCATCAAACAGGCAGGATAAGGATGCAATAAGTTTGACCAAATAACTATGCATAACTGAAACGGGGACATTCATATAGCAATTCGTAAAAACACCTAGGAGAAGCCAAAAGCAAAATTGTAGCCCAAAGCGAGTTTACATCTTCCCAAAGAGAAACCATTGAAGAAATTATATCAAACAGATGAAAATCTACCAGGATTCCCAGATTCAAGTTTCTCTTTCCCATGACTCCAACCAAAATTGTACCTAATAATTCAAGGTGGATAGATGAAGAAAAAAGTCATTTGTTGCTTTAAAAGTTTCATGTACAGGGCAGTGGTGTAGTGCAAAAATATAGCAATATATTCGGGAATCGGGATCATAGAATGAAGCAGAATATGTTATGCAAAGTGAAAATTTTGC
>JASCZI010000601.1:660-26466 GCA_036250425.1 Stylosanthes scabra | reverse complement strand
AGATTGTACCACCAACTAATACTTCCTTCTTCGTTTTCGTCTTCATCTTTCTCCCCCTCTGCCTCTTTGCTGTGGAAAACATTTATGCCTCCTTTGGGGTTTGGTATAGGTTGTGATGGTAACGGAATAGGGGAAGGTGATTGGATTTGGGTTGGCTGGCTGGTGATCCTCTGTAGCATTTCTGTCAGTTGAGTTAGCTGAGACTCCGTTCTTCTCTGCGCCTCCTTTATTTCTTGGTTTTCCCTTTGAAAAGTGCGGAGGGCTTCATCATAGTTGAATGGAGGATTGTTGGATGGAGAGTACTACTGATGATTACGTGGAGGCTGATATCTGGGATTTTGGCTATTCTGGGGCTGCTGTAAGTATCAGGCTGCTTAGGCTGAGCTTGTGGCTGCTGAGGTGGGATCCAACGAGCAGGTTGACTATCGTGCCCTCCTTGAGTATAATATTGCCTGTTATAGGGCGGAATTGTAGTGGCATCATAGAAGTTGTGAGCTGATGCTACTGTATTATCCTCTTGAAGTTACGGACACTCGTCAGTGTCATGGGAGTTGCAAGAGCAGATCTCACAATGTTAAACCGATTTCTGCTGCAAGTTGTCGGGCTGTTGCTTCAAGAGAGTTGGAGTCACTTGCTGCACTTCTTTAATTTCTTTGAGCATTGTAGCAATATCTACCAACGACTTAGCCAAAACAGTTGAGTCAGAAGGTGCCACCTCATATACGCCCTTACTGGTGGCCCTTCGGTTAAAATGTTGGTTAGCATCGGCCACAGTCTCAATCAGTTCCCACGCTTCTTCCGGCGTCTTATTCATCAAAGCTCCTCCACTTGAAGCATCAATCATTCCTTATCAGTGGGTGTCAGTCCCTCACAGAAATAGTTGATCAGTAGGAAATCTTATATAGAGTGATAGGGGCACGAAGAGAGCAATTTCTTGAATTTCTCATAGTACTCGTACAGAGTTTCCCCATGAAATTGAGCGATTCCTAAGATTTCTTTGCGGATGGCATTCGTCTTGGATGGTGGGAAGTATTTCTCCAAGAATCTCTTCTTAAACGATCCCCAGTCAGAGGTTACTTCGGCAGGCAAAGTGTGGTACCAGTCCTTCGCTCTATCATCCAAAGAGAACGGTAAAGCGAATGCTTTAACAGCATCTTCGTCACTACTGGTCCTTCTAGTGGTGGCGCAGATGACTTCAAATTCCTTGATATGCTAAATCGAGTCCTCACCCGGCCTACCATAGAACTTAGGAAGAAGATTTATCAGACCAGATTTGAGTTTGAAGTTTGCATTGAGTTTGGGAAATCGGTTGGGCTGGTTATCAAACGCAGTGCTTGCCCCTCCGATTTGCTTAAGAGTAAGTCTTTCACCCATGGTGAAGGTACATGTATTAGAAGAAGTTGTTTGAGTATCAGAGTTAGAATCAGCATTAGACCAGTCAAAAGGATTGTTATCTGATGCCAACCTCACAAGTTTAGCTTGGCGTCTAGCTTGCCTTGCTCGGCGTAAAGTTCGTTCAATTTCAGGATCGAACAACAACAAGCCAGGGTCCGATGCGATCTTAATATTCAAATAACAATTCATAAAGAAAACTACACCACTAAAGAAAATTTAAAAGACTATCATATTTACAGTATTCACATATTCACAATCAACCAAAAACAGACACACATTTCTGCTTCCCCGGCAACGGCGCCAAAAATTTTTGGGGCCGCGGTCCCAAATTTTGAAGTGTCACAGAGATGCAACCAAGTTTGAAAATACCGAGTATTGGGTCGTTCTCCCTAGGAAGCAGAAACAGAGGTTTGTCTTTGGTTGAGAAAATATCGGGGTTGGTTGCAGTTTGTTGTTAAGAACTGAGCGCAAGAAAACAGATTAAAATAGCAGTGGATTAAAGAGTGTCCGGCTATGGGTTGAAATACTGTACGTCCCTATGAGCACTGCCGATCCCAGATTGGATGGACTGTCACTAAAGGAAACTAACCACCACAGGGTGGCGAAGTTAACCCCTATCTGAATGTCCTATGCATACACAACAGCAGGGGACCTAGGTCCTAACAAAACTCGAGAAAATCCCGCGTCACCAGGAATAACTCACCAGTAGTGCACTTTGCACCGAATTAGGTCTATTTCATTTAAGGTCCCTACACTGTTGGCAGGGGCGTAGCGTTAAAGGCATCGAAATTAACTCCGTTCCTCCCATCCGTTGCCCTTAGGGATCGACAGCTAAGATCATTTGCACATTTCACCTCATAGCCGAGTCACTATGGTCACTACTCACTACGTACGGAAATCATAATAGCGGAATTTAAACGGGCAGCATAACAGTAAGACATAATGAAAAATGGGCAGAATAACGACTGTAATATTGAATAATTCAAAATTAAAATTGACAGAGTAACAGTATGCAAAACAGAAAATAAAAGCAGTAAATTGTTTGGCTAGTAAAAATGGACAAAGAAAACTAATGGAACCCTAAACTAAACTAAAGGAATGGTGAAAAGGGTTCTCCAAAAATGGTGAAGACTTCCTCTATTTATAGTCACAAATCTGGCCACTGAGGCGTACGTATAGGCCCTTTAGGTGCATACGCATATGGTCCGGTTCCAGCTAGGACGTGACGCACAAGGCATGGCAATGCGTACGCATAGGCCCCTTTGGTGAGTACGCATCGGCTCTGGATTTGGCCTTCAAGCTTTTCTTTGCGATCTTCTCGTTCCTGGCGCTCTCTTTAGCCACTTCCGCTCTAAACTTTGCCTGTTAAAGCCTGAAACACTTGAACGCACACATCAAGGCATTGTGCGGAATGGGAAACAGTTTAAAACACAGTAAAATTTGGCTAAAATAGTAGATAATTACATTTACAGCCCTAAGAAACGATTAAATGCAAACATGCTTGTTTTTCATGTATTTAAGCGGTGAAAGGTTGACAATTAGTCAATTTATGATATGGAATAACCCATCGAAATGGGGTTTATCATCTGCCACTCAGGCCAAGCCCAAGTCTGCCACTCAGCCCAATTCCAGAAAAGCTACCCAGCCAACACCCACCCCAAGCTCCTCACAACCAATTGGCAAAAGGCCCATATTTTGGGTAACGAATGTGAATGCACCTCATGTCTCACCAAAGAAGCTTCAGTTGATGGCAAAGTTACCTTCAAGGGAATGGGGACATCTCTAAGCATTATGTGAAATTGTGTTATTTTGGGTGGCTGGTCCATATAAATGCATTTTGTGTTGTTACAAAGTGCACAAACAATTGACTAGCTTTAGGGTTATTAAACTTGCTGTGAATGTTTAAGGTGTCGGTGAACACTTTCTTATTTTGCGTTTTGTGCATATGTTAGTACATTTTGTGTTTTGTATGTTTAAGTCTCCCTTTTGGATGAATTCTGTATTGCAGGTGTTGGGAGACACTTATGCTTAAAACCTTAGATTGTAGTTGCCAATTCTCTGCCAAGTTATTTTGTGTTGTTGATTGGTAGAGACACAATGCTTTTATGTGTATAAACTTTGGCAATGTTTAATGATTTAATGGTTTCGTTGTTTCTAAATAGACATGTATTGTTTCTTTCTAGTTGCCTTAATGTTTTCTTATTGCAGGTGTCCTGCACAAATTGACATGATTATGCATATTTGTCCAACCAATTTGTTAATGTTTTCTTTGCAAAATCTATACATTTTCTCCTTCCATCATAACTCAAGTCAGTATTGGAAATTCCAAGCACTTTTGTTCATAAAAGCTTCCAGCAAACTGATTTACACTCACACAACTGAAACTATTGAACTAATCTCATGCCAAGCTCATCCGTTCATTTCAATTTCACTAATTGATACACCAAAGTAAAACATTAAAGTAGCATATTGCATTATCATCAGCAACACAGGTTCATAAACACTAATCCCTACAACAGACTTTCTACACGGACTATGGCATCACATATGCTGGCCTCAACCTAGAATAATTTTGCAACCAAAGAAAAATCACCCCTACCCACCACCCAACCAAAGCAAACACCACAGCAACATTCTTCATCCTCTCAGCTCTTTTAACCATTATTTTCAGGCTCGCCACCTTCTTCCTCAACTTCACCTTTTCGGGGTCATCTGGTCCCAGGTCGGAATCTACCCACTGGAAGAAATCACATGCTTGGTGAAACTACATAAACCCACCACACCAGATAAGAAGACTATCAGATCACATTAAACCAAGGACATAGAACCACACATTTAACATTACAGATTCATTCACATACCTCGTAGTAGGCGTACCCCCAAAATCGCCGCCCAAGATTCTGCTTCGTCCTAGAAACCCTCAACGCGGATCGCTCTCCGTGCCCACATACAAGACCACCCCTCCTCTGCGAGCTTGAATGGGGACGAGAAGACCTCGAGTTTTGGGAAGCCATGGTGGCTGCTGCGTCGCTACTGCCCTAATCCCTAATGCTCTTCAAATGTTAGGGTTTCCAGATGTGTGAAAGAGATAATGTCTGTTGTTATCGTGTTATTTGTATTTCCAGTTTTTAATAAATTAATTTTGCTTATTTCATGGAAATAAAATATTATTAACTAACGTTAACTACCTTATAACCAACCAAGGGTAAATTTGTAATTTGGACAACTCTGGGAATTATTGCAACCTTTGTAACCAAATTGACGAAAAATTAAGGTTTGTGACCAAGCAGATTTTCGACCCAAACCTTTGTGACCAAACTACCACTTATCCCTAATTATATATTTTATCATTTTATTTTTCTTTTTAAATTATGTATTAAGAAAAAAAACCAATGTAAATTAAATTTTTTTATTATTGTCCTATGTTATATCCAGTTTATCACCAAACAAAATACAAAAACACTAATTTTTGTGTTATGTCCTGTCTTGTCCTGTCCTCAGTGTCCTGTCTTGTCCTGTCTCTAAAAACAAATGCAGCCTTATTTACCAATATTTATATCTCTAAGATTATTTATGTGTTTAAATATTTTATTATATTTCAGATACACTGTGTCTAATTTGAAAATCAAGAATTCTATTAGCACACCAAAATCAGTCATCATGTATTTATACATGAAAATACATAAATACATGTGTAATTTATAATTTTTAATGTGTATTTTATATTTTAATGTATATGATATAATAATAGCTTATTTTGATTTGCAAATAGCATAATCCTTTGAAAATAGCTCTGATACACTACATGCATAATTAATAAAGATTAAATTTGAACACATTTAGACTGCATTCAAAATCTGGCCACAAAGCAATTTAAATAGGTAAAATAGCCCATCTTAATATGTCCAAAAACTTCTACTACATAATAATTTGTTATGATTTTGATTTTATCTTTGATTCTTATTGTCATTTAGTCTAATTTTATTTAAATGATTAAAAATATTTTAAGATTTATAATTTAAAATTTAGATATTTATAATTTAACTAACTGATTTAATTTAATCTATTAAAAATAAAAATTTATTTAACACATTAGTTACTAAGTTTTACAAATTTGTATTATCAAAATAAATTATTGATATACTAATTAATAATTTAAAACTAAATCATATTTTAAAAAATAGAAAATAAGCATGTATGTACGTTATTAAATACAAAAAACACAATATAAAGATATTAGTAAATAACATATTATCTTATTTATAAATAAAAAATCCTATCAATATATGTTAATTAAAATTTTAATTAATTATATTTTTATATTTTGTTTTTCTTTTTGGATTTTATCCTTTAAAATAAAGGAAAAAAGGAAACAATAAACAAGAATTAAGAAATAATAATGAGAATGTGTAAAGCTCCATGGAACTTGCAGCGAATCTCTTGTGGGTCGTGCGGAAAGCTCGAAACGAATTTGTCTTTGAGGGTCGGAAAGAAGCCTCCTCCCAATTGCATCACTGAAGCTCGTTCTCTTCTATTGGAAAGGCAGCGTGGAAGATGCACACCTTTCCCTATCTGATTTCTTTCTTGCATGTCTTTCTCTTAGTTTTGGTGGATCATTCCTTTTTATATCCATGCTTGTAGTCCTTTTGAACCTCTTCTTACTTAATAAAAGTATATCTATCTTTATTTAAAAAAAAATGAGAATGTGTATTTAAACATAAAAAAAAATAAAAGCAAAGCATATAAAATAATATAAAAATAAAGAAACACAAGACTTTACTGCGAGTTAAAAAGTGGTGTACATAATTGCTGGTTCACAATGAATTAGTGGGTGATAAGGTGCCACTATTTTGTAAGAGGCACCAGAAAATTAGACATTTAAAATTCAACAATATTTAATTGATACAAGAGAGATTAATAGTATAGTGTAAAATTTCTCGACACGATTGCCATCATTTTTACCACAAAATTAAATTGAATACTCTTTTCTTCTCTTCTCTCCAATGAATCTATTTACATTATCCAAGAAACTAGCACTGCCTATATATAATTAATATATATATGCATGTATGTATTATCAAATTTTGATTTTGAAAAAATTCTTAAATGGTACACTTAATTCTTGTTTTATCTGGGCAATGGCTTTCAACCATGCTTTTCCTCTTATTATTGTTGTTGATGGGTTGGGTTTCCTCCTCTTCTTCCTTAGCTCTTGATTTCAATAAATGGGGCTTGAGCTTGTTCACATCTGATTGTTGAACTGGTTTCAGAAAAAATTCTTCAGCCCCATCTTCCAAGCATCTGGTCAAAATAAGTATATAAATAAATCAATGAGAATTTTTACCCATTTGAAATTCTATCTCCCAATTAATAATGTCCCTAATTTCTGAACAAGTTTAAAAAAACATTCATTACTATTAAGTTACATGTGAATTAGACTGATTTTTTATTTATTTTGTTAGCTTATATTCATGCATATAACATTGCTAAATTTTACTTTAAGTGAAAATTTTGAATATTTTATTTTACTAAATTAATAACAAATACGTTGAAAATTTAAATCTTATCATGTGATTTGGAGATTAAACCCATTTTTTAATATTAGAAAAATTTCAAATACTCGACAAATATCTGGATGATATTGGATTATTATGAGATCCGATTTCCTCACCTATTGATCCTTGATGGAACATTCTCGGAAGACATGATTACAACTGGTATGTCTTTAAGATAATTTGATTCCTGCAAATCAATGAACTTTTATTAAAATTTATTTTTAAAATCTATTAAGAAGGTGTGACTCCAACTTCAAATTCGGTTTGGAATTTGTTATGGTTTTGAAAATTTAGAAAATATCACAAGTGACTGTTTTTTATTGTTTGAAAACTCCAAATTTAAAAAGTTGAACCTAAAATCAAATCTATACATAGTTAATAATTTTATTGGACCAAACTCTCTTATCCTTTGAAAGAATGTTAGAAAATTTTACACAAATTAACGAATAATACTATAATCAAAAGGCTACATACCTTGATTTTTCTTAGCAGATCATAGCCAGTCATTTCTGGCATACAGTAATCTGTTATGATCAGACTTACATTAACTTCCACATCCTGCATAAATAAGCGTAAGAAATTAAATCAAAATATTAACAGAAATTTGTTCATATATATAAAATCTTATTTCTTTCTATATCCATAAAAGTTCTTTGGAATTTAAAATGCAACAATTTAAACCTGATGAATTTCAGAAGTAGTGTGATAACTCCTTAGTTTATCTTCAACCAAACCAAGGTATTGTAAAGCCTTAACAGCAGAGTCCACTGTAGTAACTGCAGTTAAAACACATTCATAATAAGAATCACACATCATGCACTGCTAACTTTAATCAGTAGCTACTTAACTTTTTAGCTCAAGCACCCAAAAAAAAACAAAGAACATATTTTTGAAAGTAAGTCGAGTTTACTAATTGAGTCGTACGGAGTTTAAATTCGACTCAAATTCAAATTACAAAAAACTTATGAACCAGCTCATATAGCATGAACATGAGTTATACAAAAAACTCTATACCAAATCAGTTATTATATATTTGTATATGAATGACTTATTTGATAGTTGATTTTTTTTTTTTTTTGTTTATTAAAAGAATGTGTGGATAGCAGAATCGTACATTTTATATGTATTAGCAATAAATATTAAGGAGTTTATATATATTAGCAATAAATATTAAGGAGGGAGGAAAAGAAGAAGAAAATTACCATGAAATGAAGAGGTTTTAAGGAGCCTCTCAATGAGCATTCTATCAATTAGGCTGTCATCAACCGCCAAAACATGGAACTGTGGAGCAGCAGACATACCCATATTGATTAATTTGAATGAAAGATGTATGTGTGCAAGAAGAAGAGAAGAGAAGAGAAGAGAAAGTGAAGATTAGAAGCAGTGATGACTGATGATGATGAGGATGAATCATGAGGACTTGGCATTATTTTAAATGGGGAGCGAGGTTCTGATCATGAAGATGCATAATCCACATAGGAAATCTGACAGTTTGGAAAGGGAGATCCCACAGATTTCATTGAGAATCTCCATGATCTTCTACCTTGATTCTTGAATTCAACAGTAAGCAAAGAAAGTTCTCTTGTTTTAACAAATTTTTTAAAACAACCATATATCCGTACACATACATAACAAATCACGCATCAAATCCGTTTCCTTGCATAAAATATATATTAAAAAAATAAGTTTAGTTTTGATGCATTATCTAATCACATTTAGATGATTTTTGAACTGTGAGTTTAAAAATTAATTAGTTTTCCTTTTACAATACTTGATTAATTAGTGTAAAGTTCTTTTATACTAATAATACATAAAAATTAAATTAAACAAATATACATTAAAAAATAAAAATATGTATACATGTTAATTAATTAGTAATTAATTTTTTTATATATAATTATATATGTAATATTTTTATTTCTAATTTTTTTTCCTTTCAAAGTAGTAGAGAAATTAGAAAATCAGCTTTGTTTTTTTTCCGATTAGCTAATAAATAGTCAATACAAGATTAAAACACAATTTCCATTTGAGAGAGGGGGAGAGGGGAGACTAAAATTGACGGATCAAATAATGTTGATATAAAAAAAATGATTTCCAAACTTTTATTGACAACCTAATAGAAATATTGGTATTAGAGTCAACGTAACATTCAGCATTATAAAAAGAAAAGGTAATGGGGTAATTATGTTATGGTCATCTGAAATCATTATGGCTTTTCATGAGAGCTAAAGGGCATTTGTGATTTGTTTATATCAAAAAAAGATCTCATAATTCTATTATTTTTTGGCATGTGCATCACTTGCTTGGTGCTTACCACTTTGCCCCACACGT
This sequence comes from Stylosanthes scabra, assembly GCA_036250425.1. NCBI lineage: Eukaryota > Viridiplantae > Streptophyta > Magnoliopsida > Fabales > Fabaceae > Stylosanthes > Stylosanthes scabra. Next base: position 17,185 of record JASCZI010000601.1, on the reverse strand, counting down.
ATCAGAATTCAGAAGCACCAAAGCTTTTGTCATAATAATGAAATCCCTCAGTATCTCAAGCACCGTACACTGACCTGAAGATTCAGTCACATATAAAGAATTGTATTTTGATACAGATTACCACTGTCAAGATCGGATTATTTCACTGAAATTATTATTTAATTTTGTTAATAAATTTGGATACAAAAAATTACTGATAAAATTTATAAAATATTACTCAAATGGTCAAGAATAGAAATAATGTTTAATCTGATCTTTAAGGTTTTCTTAGTTATTTCACTTGTTGATTAACGGTTATTGTTCTAGAATGAAATTCTGACTGGTATAATTAAAGTTGAGAATGATAATAATTTTTTTTAATGCAACCGGGACTAATAACACTAAAAATCTTCCAAGCTTAGCGTGATTTTCGCTAAAGTAGAAAATTGATAGTAACTATTAGAAGGCGGTGTGATTTTTTTTTTTTTTTTTAAGAAGTAAAACTTACATTTATAAAGGAGCCAAATAGTATTTACAGATCACGAATAAGATGAACTATTGTTTGATAGAAGGCGCAATATTCTATTCCATAGAATCTTAACGGATAAAAATAACCACAAATCAAAATTGCACAAACAACTATAAATATAAAGCTTTCCTTAGAACCAACTTGGGTTGATATTATACTACCGTCTCACTATATCGACAAGTTGGTTATATATGTGAGTTATATTATCTTAAATAAAGATACTTAAGACCTCGCTTTCCATTTTACCAACTTCTTCGGTGATCCAAAGTTACATAAGAAGGCAATGAAGTGGCAAATCAAACTTTAGCCCTGCCTAAAACATTTTAAATTTTATAAACAAAAAGCAAAGCAGTGAAAGCCAAGGAGTAGTTACTACTTACTAGCTATTATTTATTTATTGAAATTACAACATCCCATACATACATATACATATTTTGGTTTTTGACTTTTTGTTGTTGACGTGTATCAAACTCTTGGATGGTATTTGTTTAATCTTGAACCTTGATGGTTACTTCTTTCAGCCTCATCCACCTTTTTGTACACATAAAACTTGGCTAGCCACAAGTAAACACACAAGCTTCCAACACTTAATCCAGCCAAAACCCAATAATAGTAATCAAGATGTGCCCTGTTTATATTGTCACCCAACCATTTTTCACCTGATCTTGAGGTTATGTCCTCCACAATAGCTATAACTATATTGCTAGCAAAGCTTCCAGCTCCTACTATGCTTATATACGCGGCCGCGCCCACACTCCTCATGGCTTCTGGCATTTGATCATAGAACAATTCTTGTAGGCCGACGATTGAGAAAGCATCCGAAACGCCGGTGATCATGTACTGAGGAAGCATCCACCAAATGCTCATCGGTATCACGGCTTTGGGATCATCTATGAGACCGTGGTCTCTAGCAACGCCAAGCCTTTTGATCTCCACGAGAGCCGACACAACCATGGTGAGAATAGATAAGGCGAGGCCAACTCCAATCCTCTGTAACACCGTTATACCGGCCGGATGGCCGGTGAATTTCCTAGCTAGGGGGACAAAAATCCGGTCATAGATTGGAAGGGCCAAAAGGATAAAGATTCCAACGAAGCCTTGGAGGGATGCCGGAGGGATTTGGAAGTGTGGGCCTATAGAACGGACTAATGTGCTACCTTGCTTTGTGAAGTATGTATGGACTTGAGCTTGGACAACACAGAACATCAAGCAACTAAGCCATATAGGGATTAGGCGAAGAACGAGCTTTACTTCTTCTACTTGAGTCACTGAACATAGCCTCCAGGGATTTCTGGTTTTGCTTGATGCATCAACTTGATCGATGATCATTGCATTGTCCAAAAAGCTGTTTACAATTTCCATAGTAGAACTTTGTGTTAAGAGCATTTCCTACTATGATAATGTACAGAAATAATATAAATCGTCAAGCATCAAGTCACCAAAAAGAGAAACAATCTTCAACCATCAAAGAGCAAAAGAAAGAGTCAGCCCAAAAACGACCAGTCAATGTTGCTCATAATGAATTATAGTTTCCTTTTAAGAAAAGAAAAGATTAATAAGTGACCTAAGTAAAGCATACTTGTAACCAAAAAACAAAAAGCAAAACCTAAAGCATAGTTTTAAAAACTATATATGCTACGTGTTTAAAAAAAAAACAAAACAAACTCTCATACGCAAACATTAGTAGCTAGCCTATTTTGATAGCCCAATTATTGTGGATGTATATATAAAAAAAATTCGTTAACCAAGAAAACAAATTTTTTCAACACAATGAATAAAAAGAATAGAGAAGAGCGGCACTTACCTACACTGTTGAGTATGTAGCAAGACATGATATTTGAGTTTATCATGGGGATGGTTATGCTCCTCCTCCTCATCCTCACCATAGTAATAATCAATTTGGCCGGACTTGTCCTTCACCCGCCACTTGCGCGCGGCGGCGACCAAGACCTGGGCCATCCTAGTGAATGGGCTCCCTTGTGGGCTTTCCTTTCTATACCTTTTGATTCCCAACAAGAAGAGGCCCAATGCTATTGCTAGCACTCCTACCAGCACTCCCAATCCTACTACCCATCCAACATTATCCTGTTCATATATATTTAATCAAAATTATCTTATTTAATTTTATTTGAAAAACTATGAATTACATAATATTCTTTTTTGAAATTATTTTATGAAATTTATATGTTTACTTCTAATTTGAGTTTAATTTGGATTTATGGATAAAGGATGAATTAGATTTTATTGAATTGTCAAAATAGATTTTATTAAGAAATTAGCAATGCTTTTATAACATACTAAAATCTAACCATTCAATTTATTATTTAATAGTCAAAATAAAATTTTTTTATCTAAAGATAATTTTAAAATCTTCATTGTACTATCCAACTAATTATATAACTGACCTAACTACTACCTGCTTTAAAATATTATCGTAAAAATATGTAGTTAATGACAACAGTACACACCACAATTAGTATCTTATTTAATTAAATTTTGTTAAATTATGAAAATTGATGTCTATCATGCCTACATACATAGCCCTCTAAAAACTGAACATGGATATGCAACATTTGTTTTTCTGTATAATATTAAAATAAATAAATAAAGATCCATTGGTCTCACTTTAAAGTGGATAATTCCTCTCACTTAAATGTGCCCTCATATGGTGCATTAAGATCACCATGAAGAATATATTCCTATCTGTTTATGTTGATGAAATTTGCTCCTCAAAAAAAGAAATGTATGTAATCCAGAAGTTTCTCCATGTATGATGTATGAGATCACCACCCACTATCTATCTATATTTTCCCTATTGTTATTTTGGCTTATGCAACAATTATCAAATGGAGGTACCCTTTCTTTTGTATAATTTCATTTTCATAATCTCTCATTAATTCCGTGAGAACGAGTGAGATGGCATTTCCTAGCTACACACGCCTATTTCAGTGTTGAATGCTTTTAAGGTAATACATGAAGAATTCAAGTAGGACATAATTTTTTCCGGTTATTATCAGTAAAATTTTTAATTTTAAATTATAAATTATCAATTATCAATTTGAATTTTAAATCAAAATTCTCTAAAAATAGGGTTAAAATATAATGTTATAATTAATTAATATTGACTAATTAAAAATTGATTTTCTTATACTTATTCTACGATGGATGACTTTTCAAACATGTTTTTTCATTCATAATGTTCTTAACTCTTTAACTACTAACATTAATTAATAAAAGAATCATACTCAAGGATTAATATTAATAAAATTATTTGTTAAAATTTTTTTAATTTAATTTAATTTAATTTATTATATTAATATATTATTTTATTATGATAAAAATTATCATATGTAGAATAAAATTGAACTACACCATAGCATTAACCCATTAGAAAATTCAAACTATAGTTTTTACAATATTTTAAACCTTTGTTTGTTATTATTAACATATTTTATTGCTAGCTCTTCTAGTAATCAATGATATGATAGATGAGTGAATGGCAATAATTCAATCATTTAAATTTCATCTTTTAGAAAATAATCAAAATATAGAATGCCTGGTTATGTTTTTAATTTAATGCATTACCCGACAAGCAAGAGTAACACTGTAAAACACTAAAACAGAGTGGGCAGTGAGATTATGTGAATCTATTAAAAATTGATGCATGTATATTTTCAATAATTAATATAATATTTTTTAAAAATGCTCAAAAATGATTTGTCTAACGTTTAAATAATGATAAAGACTAATTATCTAACTTTTAACCAAGATTTAAAGTATGAATTGATTTGTCTGACAAACAAAAAATATGAAGTAATTTAGTGATTAAAATTTTTAAAAATCAAATTATCCAATTAAATTTTTCTTAATAACTGATTTAGCATATTACTCAATTATTTTCAATAACAATTAATATGTGTAAACTACTGCTTAAAAAAAGAAAGAAAAATAATTCTGTAATTGACTCTTAAGAATGTGATTAATTAGCATAATTACCTGAAGATAAATGACTACAAAAACTGCAGCTGAAGAACCAGCAACGATCCCCAAATACCACCAATTGAAGAAGGAACTTTTGGCATCCTTCTCCTCCAGCGTGTCCTCGTCGAACTGATCGGCGGCAAAGGTTTGGACGCACGGCTTGTGCCCTCCGTCGCCGATCGACAACACGTAAAGCGCCACGAAAAATAGGGTTTTGTGTTTAAGTACCGACACTGATAGTGTCAAGAAAATCATCCCCTGTATTGTGTTAAATTTAACGTCACAATCCTTTTCAAATAACATTTAGATGGGAAAAGAAAAAAGTCATAATAACGTTAGAAATTGATGTGGGCCAAATAAAATTTTTTAAGAGATTAATCATGTTTAGTCAATAATTAATTAATACGCTGATCTTTTAAGACTTTAATTTTTTTCATTGGTACTTCTAAATAAGTGAAGTAATTTAATACAAATTTGCAAACTTATATTACATAGAATGTGCATAAAATTTTAATAAATTTTTCGTTCCTTGACAACTTTAAATCAAAATAAATAACATATTACTACTCAAATTATTTAACTGTATGTTGTCTTTTGTTTTTGTCTTTTTTATTAAAAATTTGGATGTGCAATTGTTTGAGGCCATTCTATAAATGTTGACCAGAAATTATTGACTAGCTCACAATATTTTTTTAAAAAAAAATTGAGCTAATATGTGTCTGAAAGAGACACAAAAAATTATTAATTAAGAAAATTTATATAAGAAAACAAATTTTAAGTTTTGGACATACTTTTTATATATTTATTAAAATAAAAATTTAAAAACTTCTATTGACAATATTTTTAAGAGAAATATTAGACGGAAAAGCATTTTTGCCTATCAAGTTGATTTTAACTAAATAAAAGTTACTATATTAATTGAAGAAAAAGGAGAAAGAAACATAAAAAAAAAAAAAGAAAATTTGGTTAAATATGATTACAAAAATGACACATACATCTAGTATTTCTCTAATTTTATTATTTTAATATGTCCTCTTAAAACAAATGTTAACTAATATTTTTTCAAAAAAAAAAAAATTACCTTTTTACTAGAATTTTATTAAATTTAACTTGAAGACTTATGGGTACCTTAACACAAATGTAATTGGCAAAGTGCATGCATGGGCTGACTAAGGCATAATGTGGACAAAAATGCTACCACAGAAAATATGCAAATCTTATAATGGGAATATTGGAATCATACATTTGTGTATATAGGTCCTTTCAATTAATAGGAAGATTAGGATGGCGTCATCACTGATTATTATAAAGGAAATTAAACCAATTTTTGGAAAATCCTGCCAAATTAAAAGATCAATTTTATCATAAAAAAATATTAGTTGAAGTTGATGATATACAATACATGTTAAAATTACCAGTTAAAATTTTTGTATAGAAAATATACAAAATTCAAAAATAAAATATTTAAAAAGTTTCACTCATAATATATATTTTTAATAAATTTATATACTAAACTCTAAAAAATTATAATAAAATATACATATAACTAACTGATGAGTACTAAACAACAGCTGGTTTGGATTATTTAATTAACTCACGCAAAGGTTCATTCGAAGGATAACAATCCATGACTTTTGTTTCACTCACTGATGGTGACATGATTTTTCCAATTCTATGAAAGCTATTAAAAATTTGACATTATGATACATTCTATTAAAAATTCTATGAAGGATTATTTTATAAGAAACTCTAAAACGCTTCCTATTCTATATAAAATAAATAGACAAAAAGGTTTAGAATTTCATTAAAAACCATTTACTATAAGATAATTTCTTTTGGTAATTAATATTTCAAGAAAGGGAGAAACATAAATAATTTATTTTAGTATAAAGTATACTTTTTTTCTAACATTTTCGAAAAATTTTAAAAATACTTCTAACATTTAATTTAATTTAATTTTTAATATTTTCATTAAATTTTAATTTTATTCCCTATCATCAATTTTTTAATAGTCAAATAATGGTTAACATTTATTTTTTTTTTAATGATCAACTAATGATAAAATTAGAAAAATAAATATTGATCATTAGTTGATCATTAAAAAACTGACAATAGAGATAGAATTGAAACTTATTAAAAATATTAAGAATAAAATTAAACTAAATTAAATATTAGATATATTTTTAAATTTTTTAAAAATGCTAAGGAGAAAAAATATATTTATTTTTTATTTTATTTTTATTTTTAGGTAAAAAACTTGAATAAAATATTGTGGTTACAGGAATTTTGATGATTTTGTTGAGGAAAATATGCAAAGCAATTTATTGTGATATTTATGGTACATATGACTTATAAAATTTAATGTTACATCACATAGCACCGATCGCATTAGATTCCTATCAAGAACCAAGAAACGAAGAAAACACATTAATACTACCAAACAACAATTATGACACATCATAATCAACAAAAACAACAAAAACATAAGAGCATCATTTCCAACACAAATATCAATTTTAATTTTATTTTGGGTCTCACAAGATGCTACAAGAGTATTTATGTGATCATATATGATTTGATAATTTTGTCTGATAAAAATATCTAATAATCATTTAAGAATTATAAAAAAAAATTTAAACATATGACTGTGATTATTTTTAATATATACTTATATTTTTTTTTATTTTAGAAATAACACTTTAAACTTTAGAAAATCACTAGATATTTTCACCATATAAAAAATCTCTATGATTTAATATTAAAATAAAATTTATTTTCTAATGTTTGATATCAATTTAATTTATATTTTATTTAAATTAAAATATTTAACAAAAATAGTTATACATGTGACAACATTTTATTGATTTTATTAAAAATAATACAGGAAACCTTATTAAAATCGATTTCATTTCATTTCAACAAAAATAAATGTTAAAGATATCAATTCCAAATCAGTTTTTTTTCAAAATATCAAAACTAATGCTCAACTAGCCCATTAAAAATGCTCTAAATGACATATACATTTTGTAAATAGAATATCGACTACTATTTAACATCTTTTAACAAATCAGACACTCAACTTTAGGCATTTGCTGACCAAATTAAACACCATTAAATAAATAAATTATCATCCATTATATATAAGTATATATATTAAGATCACTAATTAAAAACTTTTTTATAAAAAACATAATATTTAAATTTTTGATATATTAATTATGTATTTATTAAAATAATATTCTAAATTTTTTTTACTAATTATAATATTAATATATTCTTATAATTAATGTTAATTAAAATTCAAGTTAACTAAACCTAACATTAATTATAAGAATAAACAAATTATATGTATATTAAAATAACAGTGCTACAGAATCAATGTTAGGAAATTAATAATTAAGTTATCATCTAAAATTTATATGGGTTATAATCATGCTAGGTAGTCAAATAATTTTTAGCCAATAGTAACTCACAAGAGATAAAAACCCAATAAAATAAAAGAAGTTCAATTCACAAAAGATGAAATCCAAACAAGTAATAGTATATTAGATTTGTTGGTTAATATTGATTACCAAAATGTTGGTTACCTAGATTTTCTCTATGAGTTATCATTCGTAAATCATATCCAAAATTAAATTATCATTCAAAATTTATGTGAGTTATTATCTGTAATTATATATTGACTCCCTATTGATCATATAATGTGTTGGTTCCTTAGTCTTTTTCATTCTAAAAAGTAGGCACTAAAGTAACTACTTTATAAAACATATGCCGAAACAAAAATTTTATTTATACATTAAAATTTAATCATTAAATATTTATATATGGAAATTATTTTATATTTTAACATATATATTTTATATTATTTAAATCATTTCTATATTTTTTTAATAATTAAGAATAATAATGAGAATAGTAATAATGATAATGGGATGGGAGATTAGTGTTGAATAAGTTTTACCAGGAGATAAATAAGGGAAGATAAGAGAATGGTCCTGAAGCGACCGAGATAGGAATCAGCAATGAAGCCACCAAGCAAAGGGAAGAGAGAAGAAACCCCAACCCAAGTGTTGACATTTTTTGCAGCGGTTGTGATGGGTTCCTTCAAAACATTTGTTAGATATGTGATAAGATTGCTAGCCAACCCTTGGTATGCAAATCTCTCCGCAAATTCCACGCCTGTAATAATACGGAAATACATCTAATTATGGAACGTGATGTCAATAAAATTAAGTAAAATTAATTATGAGAATGATTATAAAAAAAAATATAGTTACGCAATTATGTAAGATATTTTAAAAGATATTTTAAATTCTCAAGTACCACAAAATTTAACAGTAAAAATAGGATTTTATTATTATTATTATTATTATTATTATTATTATTATCATCGAATTACATGCACTCAAAGTCAAATCTCAATTTGTGAGTCACAAAAAAAAAATTATAGTGATTGAATAATAACTTATATTTAAAGATGATAAGTTTGGATGATAATTTAATTATTGATTTTCTAATGAGTTTAAGTTGTTCCGTAATATGTTGTTTTCATTTGGACCTCGAATCCCTGTTTACCAGAATGCCTAGTTAATTATTAGGACAAGTTGTACGGAAGTATAATAAAACGAAAAGTAAACAAAAATAAAAATAAGTTAAATTACCTAATAATTATAATTAAAATAAAATAAACACTATAAAATATATAAAAAAAATTATTCGATACAAATCTAAATTTATACTCATATAAAAATTTTTTTTACAATATATATTTTATACTTTATATCTTAAAAAAATTAAAATAATATACAAATATGAACTCATCTATTCTTCTAATAAAATTTACATTTTTATTATTTACATATAAATTCTCAAAAAAAAAAAAAATATGATATGAATAATTTGGTCCGTAAAAGAAATCTGAAGATTAAATGACCATATTTTTTGAAGACTTAAAAAATTACAAATGTTATGATGAATAAACTTTTATGTAGAAAGAATAAAAAAGATGGATCGTATATTTTAAGAAAATAATAAAAAAATATATATATTTTTTTAGAGACAATTTAATCATCTACGAAAGAGAATTTATTTTTTTTTTACCATTTTTTTCCATCACGGCCACAAAAGAAGAATGACAAATTTTATGATAAAAAGACTTTTATGTATAGAGATTAGAGAATAAATGAAAGAGAATGTATAATTTATTTTAAAAAATTAATAAACAAAAGTAACACATCTTAGTATCTAACTTTTTTTTTTTTTTTTTTTTTGTTATTTCTGGTTTGGATTGAATCAAGATCAGTCACACACACACATGCACAGCACCATCACACACATTCACTATACTCACTCACTCTGTTGTTCAGCCGCACCAGCCAAAAAAAAAAAAAAAAGAAGAAGCATCTCTCTCTTTCTCTCTCTCTCATGAGTCATGAACAAGCACAAAGATCTCTCTAGAAGGAAGAAGATGAATCGCATGGAAGTAAGGGAGATGATTTGCATAGCTACCGTGGTTTCTCTCTCATCATCCTCGCCGTCGATCTGCTTCTCTATTTTCTAATTTAAATCTTCATTTATTTTATCTTTCTTTGATTGATTTGTTGTATATTGTTAATTCCCATTTCAAATAGTCTGTGATATTGTGGTCGGTGTTTATTTCTCCTTTTAAGAGAGATCCCCAAAATGAAATTGAGTGATGAAGGAAGAGAAGGAATAATTAATGGGTATGTATTAATGAAATAATTGAAGTGCTGGAAAAAAAAAACTCACATATAATGTAGATGGCAGCATGCCAACCACCTTTCTTAGGGTGGTGAACGATGAGGGACTTGGTCTTGCTGATGGGGCTGTCTGCCATGCTTTAATTTCTTTGGAAGCTATAAGCAAAGGTTATTAGGGAATAGGGATTATTGTAATGTGTTTGTTTAGTGTTTTGAACGAATCAAAGTTTGAGAGGCTTTGAGGCAAGATATGGTGCTCCTTTATAGGCACGAATCTATGACTAGTGAGTAGTAGCGAGTGAGTGAGCTATGTGCCTATGTTTTTGGATTTTGTGTCTCAACTACACTCATAAATTTGGAGGAAAAGGAGAATGGTTGGTGGTAGTAAGTAGTGGGAGGTTTTTCCACGGAAAATGCCATTAAATGAAAACATTTAGTCAATTACTACAAATTTAATTCGTTCTTAATTAAGAATTACCTTAAGAGAAGAAATCTAAAATGTTTTAGTTCTTTTAATGTGTTTAAATGCATAAATAAATAAAAAAGTTAACCACCACCAAAATTATTCTTGAATATTCAAAATACCAAGAAAAATTTTCATAAATTTTGGAAATGATAAATTTGTTATTCAATATTATCAAAACATTATAAATCTATTCAATTTAGCATCATTAAACCAACTTTCACTTTTTATTTTAAAATTGATTTATCATATTTTAATAAAATACTGAAAGACACATTTATCATTTTAAAAATTTATAAACAATTTTAGGATCAATTTGCAATTTGAAAATTTGGGATAACTTTGGTGATTAACTTTAAATAAAAAAAGTCTAACAAAATTTATGAGTAAGCCTTTAAACTGTTTTGGATTAAACACTTTTTTTTTTGGTGCCTTTAGATTAAACACTTTGGTCTTTAATAAATTATTAATGATTTGGTAATCTTTATTTGAAAATTATTATTATTATATAGGTTGGTTTCTAATAAGTTTTTAATAAAATATTTAATGTGTATATTGAATAAATAAGGTTTTAAAAATTTTTATAAAATAATTATTAGATCTCCAAGAAATTATTACAAGACAAAATAATCTCTTCATGTAAAAACCAATCAATCTCAAAGGCTTCTATAATAATAACAAACAAAAGTATCTCACATAAATTTTTAAAAAAACTAATTTAAGCGTTTACTCAAATTTATATTTAGTTGACAATGTTTTCTTCAATTTTTTATTTGCAACCTCCTTCACAAAGTACATTTAGCAAAATCTCATAATTAATTGTCCAATTAATTATAAGGTACATTAAAAGGTTCATTCATTTGGACATCATATTAAATACAATGAATTTGCTAAAAAGATAATGTACAATTAATTTCATTTTTTATTATTCCTTTTTCTTTTCTTCCTTTCTTTTTCCCTCTTCGTTTTATCCTTTTTTCTCTTGTTTTGCTTATTACTTTATTTTCTACCCATCCTCCTCCTCTTTCTTTTTTCATTTCTTTTTCTTAGATTAAATATATATCATTTAGATTACTTTACTATTTAATATAATTTTGGTGTTATTTTATGCCAAATATTTGTGTTTTGAAAATTTTTTGTGTTGATGTATGTATTGAAGGAAGAAGAAAAGGAGGGAAAAAATGAAATTTAACTTAATTTTTTTTTATTAACAGCGACTCTATTTACACGGTACATTTATAATGAGTTTACTCTAATTGTATTACTTTACAATTTTATCCCTTTTGTGACCCTAATTTCAACGGTTGCAGTTCAGTCATATGGTTTGGCGTGTTAGAGTAGGGTTGTTAAAGGAGCGGGCCTGGTCTATTTAGGTTCGGCCCGTTTAGTCAGTAGGTTAAACAGGTTAGTTCGTTTAAGTCCGTTTTTATATGGGCTATAATTTTTCTAACTCAGCTCATTTATGGCCAGCCCGACGGGTAAATGGGCTGGCCCGTTTAATTAATTAATTAATTATTTTTTAAAAAATAAACAAAAAATTTAATTTTTAACTTTTTTTTAAAATATATTTTTCAGCCAAAAAACCATAGAAAAAACAATAATTTTTTGTTAATAAATCGAATTTTTGGATCAAATAAGAGAAAATATAGGAAGAAGTGCTAATTTTTTTTAAAAAGTTCAAAAATAAATTAAATAAACGGGACAGCTGGTTTAGCGTGCGGGCTAACCCATTTAACCCGGATTTTTCCGGGATAAACGGGCTCAGTCCATTTAGCCCGAATTTTAAACGCTCCAGGCTCAGGGGCAAAAGCCTGTCCATTTAGGCGGATAAACGGGCTGAACTGATGGATTTGGTCCGGATAAACGGGCTGACCTGACGAATTTGGCCCATTTTGACGGTCCTATGTTTGAGTATATAGGTTTATTTAGTCAAGTCACCAACTTAGTTACCATATCAAATTAGTCAACTTTCTTGATTCTTGGAATATAATCGATGGTGACTTCCTATAAATAAGTTAGTTATAACTAATTTTTAATACAATGATAATATTCGGTTCATAATTTTCTTTTTTCTCTTTCTACTTTCCTTCTTTCTTTTTGTTTCACTTTATCAAATATCATTCATACCATAACTCTTTTATGGTATCAGGAGCTCGTCAAGATCCATGATTGAAATTAATAACTTAATGGATGATACTACTGGTAACAGCACTACAACCAATGACGCCAGCACCACAACCAATGACGTCACCAAGACACTTCCTGTTCAGGATTTCAACTCAATCAACAATATCAACAAACCTCTCAAATCTCAATGTCCCTTTGGCTGAAAAGCTTTCAGAAACTAAATTCTATTTTTCTTTTCTGTAAGAATAATCCCTCTATTACTCTAACTTCAGAGACATAATTTTTATCATCCATATCTGCTATGCCACCCTCTCATACACATCACACACAACATATTCCACTTTTACACATACTAAACCACCAACCCACCACCCCTTACATAATCCACTTCTATACCTGAATTTGCTATTCAACCCTCTTTAACAAATTCACCTTCTTCTCGTACTTCCGTTCTAATTTCAGATATTGAAATAGCCTTCCTGTAAAATCCAAATATATACATATATATATATATATATATATATATATATATATATTAAAGAGATTAATTAGATAATTAATACTCTAGTTATAATGGTTAAAAAGAGCCTGTATGAGGTTAGTGTTGAAGGTTTTGAACTTTTGAGATTTAATGATGAAAATTTGAATTTAGTGAATTTTTTCCGAGTAGGAAAAAGTAGCTGACTGTGGAAAATCGCATAAAAATGCGTACCAGTAATTTAACTGGCAGTGCCGGCTTAAGTTTATTTGTACAGAGTATGAAGAAATTATATATATGGAAATGACAAGAAAAATATTTAGAATGAAAATCGAAACACCTATCTTTAAAATTTTGGCCCAAAGTTGGACCAATGAGTGAAAGGACAAAAATGTTCCTCACTTAATGAGCCAAAACACATGACTCCATCTGATTGTTTATTTATTTACTTCATTCATTCTTCCTTCGTAAGAAGAATGAGCTTCATATGTCTTTGAAAGAACAAGCAAACCCAAACCAAAAACATATTACACATCCAACTTCAATCCCTCAAAACTTTTGATCCGGAGCTCCGATCGTCGCACCATTTGCGGCTACGCGAAGCTCATCTCTTCCTCTTCGATTCTATCCGATTAATTTGGTGAGTAACTCGAAATTTCATCTCACTTTGGTCACCTCAATTTTGAACAAGAAAATAGGTTTTAGATATATTGAGATTTTTGTGATTTTGATGTTATAGGAATTCTCTAGCTTGAGTTCTTGCTAGGTTTCATCACTAATTTCAGTTGGCAAAGGTAAGAACCATATTTGCTATTGGTTCAGCCATTTTATGAAACCCTAGAGTTGAGAATTTTGTGCAATTTTATGATATATTGTTAGCTTGATTAAATTGAAGCTTGGAATTTCTTGTTGGTACCTTGGACTTGAAGAATTGAGAGTGGAGAATTCCAATTCAGTAAAATTTAGGAATTAAGGGCTGATTTTGACTTCCTAGAGATACGGTTTAAGTTTCGTTTAAATACCATGTAATGTTTTATTTGAGTTTGTATTTGTTTTGGTTTGCCTACATGTATATTACTATGTGATCTACCTGCTACTTATTCTATTTGAATCTACTTGTGCTTTATTTGTTGAATTGTTTGTGTTTGACCTCATGCTGGTGTTGGATGACGCTGAGGGCTGGTTCTTATATGGTAATTAAAAGATTGGGTATGGATGGAAACTTGTGATTAGATTATGAGTTCAATAAATGTGTTGTTTAATTTCAATTTAATAAAGATTTTAATAATGAATCGAAGTAAGTGCAAGTTTAGAAATGCTTAGAGAGTTCCTGTTATATTTTATTGTATCTTTTCGGAATTTTTACCGTACTGGGAACCCATGGGTTGGGGATTCTCACCCGTATATAATCTCTGCTTTTTCAGATGCAGGTCCTGGTGCTTCGAAGTGAGCAGGAGCTATGTTTGATAGCAGGCGAAGGAAACTTTTGAGTTCTATTTTGCTTTAGTTCTCTCCTTTTTTTAAAAAAAAACATAGATGATGTACATATATCTTTGCTTTTGAAAACTTGCCTTAGAGGATTTGATGTACGAGTTTGGGAGAGATAAGAACTTGTTATCAACTGTTTTACTGTTGTGCTCTAGCCGGCTTAAACTTCGCAGGTAGTGACTAGAGACTATTATATATGTATTGTATATTGTTCGAATGCAATGTCGTTACGTGTGATACGCGCTTGCGAATTTTCTTTTTAATCAATTTTTCATGACTCCTTGATTAATACTTCTTTCTAAATAAATATGTATTATATTTGCATAGTTGAGTCGTATCACCATATTATTACTATTCTTATGAACTATAGCATAAGGATGTGGATAATAGGGTGTTACATTTATGGTATCAGAGTCATTCATCCTTTTGAACCTGAGGAATGGACTGCTTATGCTTCTGAGCATACTCTGAGATTGTGCTTTATGCTATTTAGGATATCTTTTTGATAAATATAGCATAATTGTTCATTAGTATGCTTTTTGGAATTTGAAGCACTATACTTGAGATATTGAGACTGATCACTTTAATATCAATTGTTGGTGTGAACAGGACTCGAATGGCATCTGGTGGACGGGGAAGAGGACGAGGACGGAGAGGATATGAGCGAGACATAACGACGGATAACCAAGCCGAATTCCTAGCGGCTATGACAAACCTTGCTAATACCATACAAGCAGGTGTTGCAGCTATGAATCAGGCAAGAGGAAATGAAAATGCTGATCAGCAGGCTGGTGGTGGTCCGATGACTTTAGCTAATTTCTTGAAAGTTAATCCTCCAACTTTTAAGGGTTCGAATAATCCAACAGAAGCTGATAACTGGTTTCAAGCAATGAAAAGGGCACTGCAAGCTCAACATGTGCCTGAGAACCAATTTGTGGAATTTGCCACTTATCAGTTAGATGGGGAAGCACAATATTGGTGGGAAGGAGCTTTTCGCTTGCTACAGCAGGGAAATGGAAATATGGTGATCACTTGGGAGATGTTCAAGGAAGAATTTTATAAGAAATATTTCCCAAACTCTGTAAGGATAGCCAAGGAGTTGGAGCTGTTGCAATTGAGACAAGGGTTTATGTCTGTGGCTACGTATACTAGTAAGTTTGAAGAGTTGTGTCGCTTTTCAAGGATTTGTCAAGGTGCACCTGAAGGGTATGAAGATTGGAAGTGTATGAAATATCAAGATGGTCTGAGGGATGATATTATGCGAGCTGTAGCGCCTCTTGAGATAAAGAGTTTTGCAGAACTAGTGAACAAGAGTAGAGTGATTGAGGAGTGTTCCAAGAAGACTATGGTGACAAGTAATAACAGGGAAGGTTACCATAACCAAAGAAGAGGAAGGTAGTTTGCTCCAAGGGGTCAGAATTTCAAGAGAGGTGGCTATGCACAACAACCTCAACAAGGCCTAAACAACTTCCAAAGGAACAATAACAATGACAACAATAATCATCAAGGGAGAAGATATGGGAAGCAACCTCAGAATAAATTGACCTGTAGGAGGTGTGGAAACTATCATCCCGGTACTCCTTGTAGAGCTGGATTGGGAATATGTAACAATTGTGGTGAAGCTGGACACATGTCATGGAACTGTCCTGAGAAGAGGAAACAAAATGCTGGAAAAGCTCAACAGCAAGGACGTGTGTATGCTGTGACTGCAGATGATGCTGCTAAGTCAGAGACTTTGATCCGAGGTAAATGTGAAATTA